>APFE030605163.1:165551-217976 GCA_000404065.3 Pinus taeda
TCATCAAACCTTGAAATGTAGAAGGTGCATTGATAAGGCCAAAAGGCATGACCAAAAATTCATAATGACCCTCATGAGTTCTAAATGTTGTTTTCAGAATGTCTTCAGTCTTCATTCTGATTTGATGATATCCTGAATGAAGATGCAACTTGGTAAAGTAAATTGATCCATGCAATTCATCCAGTAATTCATCAATGATAAGAATGGGAAACTTATCTTTAATAGCGAGCTTGTCGAGCTCCCTATAATCCGGACACATGCACCATGATCCATCCTTCTTGTGCACCAATACTACTGGAGCAGAGAAAGAACTTTGACTCGGTTGAATTATACCAGCCTCTATCATTTCTGCAACCATACGTTCAATTTCACTCTTTTGGACATAGGGATATCTGTACGGCCTGATATTCGGAGGAACACTCCCTGGAATCAGATGAATAGCATGATCATGATCACGCATAGGTGGGAGACCTTTGGGAGTCTCAAATACCTTGGAATGATTGTCCAGGACTTTTTGGAGATCTGGATAAATAGATGATTCCGATGTGGAAACATCTAGCGAACATAATTGTGCAATTACACCTCTTTGCTCATTTTTTAGAAGCTTTTTCATACCATTAGAGCTGATTATCTTTCCTGGTTTCCCTGCAATACCCCTTAATTCAACTTCCTTTCCTTCCACAAAAAGTTTCATGAAAAGTTCTTGAAAATTAAAAGCTATTGTACCCAAGGATTGTAGCCATTGGACTCCTAGTACAACATCAGCACCTCCCATTGGAATGGAAAGCATTGGGATAGTCAATACGTATTCTCCCATGGATAGCTTGATATTATGGTACTTTCCAGAGCAATTTATCATTCCTCCATTTGCAACCATCACTTGACACTTTAGTGCTGGATATAGGAAGCAATTCAATTCTTTTGCGATCTTACAATGAATAAAATTGTGGGTACTTCCTGAATCAATCAACACTATTACCTTTTTCTTCTTGATTTGTCCTTCTATCTTGATGGTTTGAGGAGAGGTAATTCCAGCCAATTCATTACCAGATATGGTCGGATTCATTTCTTCTTAATCTAGGCTTTCTTCCTGGAGTATATCCTCTTCTTTTGACCTTTCTTGCTCCTTTTCTTCTTCCTCTTCACAATCTATGTAGAATAATTTATTCTCAGCACACTTATGACCTTTAGTGTATTTGCTATCACAACTGTAATAAAGCCCTTCTTCTCTTTTTTCTTCCAATTGTTGTGGTGGCAACCTTATAGGTTGTGGAAGACTAGGGGAAACAACACTTTAATCTTTATAGTTGTGAGTGGTATGCAACCTAGTTGCCATAATTTTTCTTTCCATTTTTCTTGCTAACCTGAACGCCTTCTCTAATGAATCAGGTTCCCAAAGGTGAACATCATGTTGGATATGATCCTTTAAAGTCCCTATGAACACATCAATCCTATGCTCCTCTGGAATATTTTTTACCCTGATGTTCAATTTTTGGAACTCCACAATGTGCTCCATTATTGAACCCTTTTGTTTGAGACTTATTAATTGGCTAAAAAAAAGTTGCCTTTTGTATCCTCATAATGTGCTGTCAATTCTTCCATAAAAATTTCCGAAGTGATAATTTATTTACGAGAACAAAGCCATTGATACCATACAAACTAATTTCGTTCCAAATATAAAGTTGCAATACGTATCTTTTGTGTGTTTTGCACATTATTGAGATCGAAAAATTGCTCCATCTATAATATCCATGTTGTGGGATCCTTGCCATCAAACTTCCTCATATCGATTTTTGGAATATGGTGGGTCTTCGATCCAACATTAGAGTCTATGAAATCATCATTAACATTTCTTTTGTTCTCAACATGAGTTTCCTTTAATACCCTTTCACCATTAGTAAGCATTTCTTGTAGAAACTTTGTCAAATCTGTCTTCAAATATGTCTTCAATATTCGAAACTACAATAGTAATGGGGTAATCGCTAGTATTATAGTGACCTAACATATCTATTTTCACAATTGGACTTCCTGGATCCACATATTTTTATATGGAAAATTTTCCCATCATTATGTCTGTTATTTTTCCTACCAGGTGAATTCTTTTTGTTTCCATTGTTTTTATTCCTGGTTTCCTTATGCTCAACTCCTTTATTGTTTTCGCTAGAATTGAAATTTATTTAATGGCTTGTAGCAAATGGATTTTAATACAGACATTCTTCAATTCATCTATAAAATCATAATTGGGCAACATAATCTGCTTTTCTACTCCTCTATCAATTTATAATATTTTGGGAAAAGGAGGTGTAGAAGTAGCTGCTGGTTGCTCAATGATAGGAGTTGCATTCACTGATTCTTTTTGCTTTTATTTTTCAATGTTTTTTTGGTTTTGGAGAGATTTTCCCTCAATAATTTTATTGACCTTTTGAGAATCTTCCTCAGAACTGTGTTGTTCCTGAATAACTATAGAAGGTCTTTCCTTTTCTAATATGCTATCAGATCTTAATTGAACATTATTAAGATCTAGAGGAGTGATCATATAAGTGGGAAATTGTTGTCCTTCTACCATGTAAGCATTCCGAGGATTTTTATTGTTGGGGTTTGGTAATGGTTGGGTAGGTAGCTGATTTGGTTTCTTCTAAAATGACAATAAGAGTTGAGAACTTTGGTTTTGTTATAGATTTTATTATGGAATTTGTTGTGGAAATGGTAATGAAAGTTGAGGGTTCTGATTTTGAAGTTGTGGCTGCTAATTCTGTTGTGGAATGTGTGGGCGAGGATAATTCTGATATGATGGAGGATATTGCTGATATTGAGAAAATATCCCATAAGGATTTTTTACTCCTTGTGCCCAGGGTTGAGATTGAGATTGAGGTTGAAGCCAAGATTGAGATTGAGGTTGAGGCCAAGGTTGTTGCCAAGAATTCGAATTTGATGGGGGCTGAAGATACATTTGATTGTTAAATCCCTGATTTTGTGGCCCCTACTAAGGTCTTCTAGCAACAAAACAAAGAGGTTTTGTATAATTTGGGACCATTTCTTCTTGAAAGAGAGCCTTAAGACCTAGAATTGAAGGACAACCCTTGGTATCATCGCTTTCTAAGAAAATCATACAAGTTTCCACAACGTTTGCATCCAAAGGACATTCTCTTAGAGCATTTTTTTTCTGCATTTTGGACAGAAAATAGCTAAAGCATCAGCCTTGGTTTTTTGGTTGTTTTGCAACTTAAGGGTGTCTAATTTCTCGTTAAGACTCCCTAGGATGTCAGTTTTAAATGCATCAAGCATATTACCAATTTCTACTCTACTTACATATCCATTTGTAGATTTGTTTACTCTTACAAGAGAAGGATCTCTTGGACCTTTCCCAGTTTTAGATTTCCCTATTGAGAGATGAACACATAATTATCCTATATCATTTAATGGGAGTTGAGAGATATCTCCCTTCCCCATCATGTTAAGAATATATATCCACTCATCTCTAATGGATTTTAATAAAAGAGCTTTCAAGGTATCTTCATCTAAATTTTTCATCTTTGCTCTTTTCAAATTATAGTTGAATCTCTCAATCAAATCCTCTAAGTTTTCATCTTTTCTTTGCATCATTTTGAACACTTCATCTTTGTGATTGGTAGGCATGCAATAATCAAAATACCTATCAAAAAACATTTTTTTCATGTCATTCCATGTTCTAATGGACTGAGTGACTAACCCCATGAACCATTTCAAATTAGTTTCTTTCAATGTTGAAGGGAACAACTTATGTTTTTTAGAGTCTTCTATATAGTCATAGGTTCTGCACAAGACTTCAAACTCAAATAAGAATGTTTCAGGATCATCACTTTTTAACTCATGGAAGTTTAGGAGGACAGAAGGTGAGATATTTTTCATTGTGGAATTCATTTCCTCATCCACTATAGGGAATCCAAAAGAATTATATATTTCCCTATTTCGTCTACCTCCTCCATTATTTCATATACCTCTTCCTCTACCCCCTCCTCAAAAACAGTGAGAATTCTCCATCTTGTTCTTCTTCTGCCATTGTAGTTTCTTCAAAGTCAATATAGGGTTCAACCTGCAAGGTTACTTCCTCCTCCTCTGGTTCTTCTATTAATTGAAAATGGGAGAGAGGTTCTACTTCTTCTTCCTCACCAGGTATTCCTAATTCTTCAACTAAAATGTGCTCTCCTGTGGAGGTGAAAAAGGTTATTCCTGTTGTTGGAGATTCGAAATTTTTCTCCCCTAGGAATGACTTGGTAGATGAAGTAGGAGATTCTTTTGATTGAAGTTCTACCCGTGGTATTCCAGAAGTTCTATGGCTGAGAGTATGAGTTTGGGATGGAGGTATGTCTTTTCTTGTTCTTGGTGGAGTAGGTGGTGTTGTAGGAATTGAACTTCTACCCATAGCTATAAATCTACCCATAGAGTCTCTTTCTCTATGCATGTAATTTTTTTTTAATGTAAGAGATAAGGCTACCTAGTTACACTTCCCACTGCAATGGTGCAAAAATGTTTGGTCAATTTAGTGTCCTAAATTGCTCTACATAAATTATCAATCTGAGTATCGTAAACTAATGAAGTGTAGTGCACTGTTTGTGCTCGATAAGCCTTCTTACTTCGTTGTTTTTATGTTTTATGTTGTTTTGGGGGTTTTTAGTCTTTTAATTCCTAATGATTTACAATGTAAATTATCAAAACTAAATCCAACTCTCTTAAAAATTGCTCAATGTTTAAAAATTAAAATAGAGCTAAGAAAGATATGGAAACAAAGCTAAGAGAGAAATGAAAACAAAGTTTCTATTCTTATTTTTACCATTATTTCCAAATCACGAATTAAAAAATGAAAGTGAAATTTGCAATTGATGTCTAACTATTTACAAAAATAAAACTAAATGAAATATTTGGTTACTCTGCCTCTGAATTTTGGGAGAAAGTCTCCTTTGGATGAAATTTGAGTAATTTTTTACTTCATTAATCTAAGAGAAAGCAATTATAGAGATGGAGAAATAACTCATTGCATAGATGAAATGTTCAACCACTTAGTTAAGGATGAATTATCAACTTGAAGGGTTTTCCATAAACATTCATTAACACCATGAGTTAGTATTTTGAACTAAAAATGAAATGACAAAGAGAGTAAATGACACTTATTAGTTTAACTTAGAATTTAAACTAGCAAAATAGTAAATGAAGTAAATTATCCAACAATATATCCTTATCATTATTCAATCCTACTCTCATCCTGAAACAAGGTTAGTTTTTTATTGAAGAAACAAGATTACACTATTGATTCCTATCTTCTAAACTACTGATAATAACTTAAAAGAAATCAAGCTAATGGAAACTGCTCTAAATTATAAACATTGTTAGTAAGAAAAATGATTATAAACACTATTTCAGAAAGAAAATGATGAATTTACAGTTAACAAGAAGAAGACAAATAAATAAAATAAAACCTCTTCTGTGCAGGGGTCCTCTGCAACCGATTAGGCTATGCTTGCTCAATCAACTCCAAGAAAACTCCTTCAGATGTTCATAAAAACATACAGTCTTCTCATATTAAAATAGGGACACAAAACGTCCAAAAATTACAGAGTCTGAAACTTTGATTTCACATCAAAACTATTACTATTACTGCTAACTTATTCGGTCCTTTACACAAGTATTTATAAGAAAAATCATATAGCTATTTGTGGAGAAAAGCATGCTACATCCAAACACATAGAAGACAGAAATGCAGAATTTCCTCCTCTGCCGCTGGAGAAATAAATCCAAGGTATGGTGGTTGTTGGATTCATTTGTACAGGTCGCTTTTGGAGTCTGTAGGTATAGGTAGTTTCTCTAGATAACGCTTTCCATCACTTTGAAACGCATTAATTAACCACGAAATAGAGTCCTATTACCATTGGTATCTTTGTGTTTGACTTACCCATTGACCGTAGTCCTATTCCATCTTCTTTGTCAACCCGGGTTGAATGAATAGGACAGGGTCCATGTCATGATGATTTCAAAGCTACCCATGTGGCTAGTTTCTCCTTTTGACAACTGGAACCTGTTAGAGCATGGAAGTAGTTGCAGAACAACAGGGTAGCTGCAGAATAGGGTGTGTTCTGTAGCTAACATACAAAAATTTATTCAAACAACAAAACATAAAAAGCATAATATGTAAATCACTAAATGTCCTCCTCAAGACAATATATACCAGTTATTAGTGATGAGAATGGATCTTTCTTATGGAAAAACAAAGAAAAGGAATGAGAAGAGTTACTAGGGAAAGAGTAATTTTGAGGCTCAACAGATCCTAAATGTTGTAGTTTTTCCCTCTTAACATTATACATGAACTTCTCTATTATATCCTCAAGGCTCTCATCTTCCTTTTTATTCATTCTAAAGATTTATTCTTTGAGATCATGATCTTTATATTTTTCTAGAAATATCTTTTCCATATCATTCCACGATCTTATTGAATTAGTCCCTAAAATCATGAACCATTTAATATCCTTCAATGTCATAAAAAACAATATCAATTTTTGATTGTTTAGCAAGTAACCATAAAATCTACAAAGGATTTCAAATTCAAAGAGAAAGGTTTTTGGATCCTTTGACCTTAGACCATGAAATTTTGGAAGAAAAGATGGAGGGATTTTCTTCATGTGCACACTGATTTTCGTATCTTGAATGGGGAATCCAAGAAGATATTCTTCATTTTCATCATCTCCATCCATTTCTTCTACCTTCTCTGTCATCTCTTATTCTTCTACTTGCAAAAATTAATGGTGATGTGGCTCTTAATGCACCATGTGTTCAAATGGGGGGGTTGGTGTTGGAGAAGTATTTTTAATTGTTTTTTTTTAATAAGAATGCTAATGCAATGCAATTTTTTGTTTTTGAAATGAAATATTCCTAATAATTTTTTTTTCTTTATGCAGAAAGTAAAAGAGACAAATCAATTAGGGAAGAAAACAAAGCATACTTTGATAGTCCCTAGTAACGACACCAAAAAGTTATGAGCCTAATTATTGCAACAAGAATGTTGCAACTCCTAAGGCTACCAACTTCAATCAACCTGGGGTTCGTACAAACTTAAGAAATATCGGCACTATATGTGCAACATACAATGTGTCCTTCCTTTGTTGTCATGATGTAATGGAGTGAATGTAATAAAATCATATCCTAAACTAATTGCAGAAAACAAAATGCTCGAAATGAAAACCTTAACCTATTGAAAGAAATAAAATACAAGGAAAGAAACCTATTCTAATTGCATAAGTTGAATATCATGAACTAAATGTCAACCATTATATTTAAAAGAGTTTATATCCATTATTAGAGTTCATTGGATTATCCAATTCATAAACTTGTCCAGTAACCCAAATCACTTAAATATTTTGCATGGGTAAAGAGGCAAGTCCTAAGTGTTTGTTATTCTTCCCTATTCATTTATTTAGAACCTAGGGGTCTTTATTCAACCCTAAGGGAAAATAACCAATCTTCTTGAGCAAATCTAGGCAAGTATATACACGTTGGAAGAGTACTACAGGAAACAACAAATTTACTACAGGAAACTATAATTCACTTAATGACCAAGAAAATCAAATCCAAATTGGATTGGAATTTTTTATTTATTGACTAGGATATCTTAGGTCTCCATTCCAAGTGGAGTCACTCAAAAATACCTCTTTTAGCCCATGCTAAAAAATAGCAGAAAACTACTAGTCTAAAATCTAGAAATTCGAGAGCTAGTGAGCTAGTAAATCTATCAAATGCCTAACCTAATCAAGTGAAAATGCAATGGGGTAATTTTTTATTAACTATAAATTTTTTGTGATATAATGGAAGTGGAATAAAATTTATTGAATCTCATTAGCATTCTCTAAAACGTAGCATAAATTTACTATTATTTGCCACAAGGAACTTCTAGAAATCTCGATTTGGAAATAAGCAAGCTAATCCGAGTAGCTCAATGATTACTATGACTTTCCAAATTTGTTCCAATGATGAAATTATTATTTTGATCCTACAAAATAACTTACTTCATCCGTTTAACCCATTCCTACATTGAGAAATCATTAATACTAAATGAAAAAATAGAAAAAAAGTCAAGAACAAGAGATGCATGTGAATAAGAAGTGAAAAGAAGAAAAGTAAATGGTACAAAAGAGCTCTGAGGCTCCTGGGATGGAAATTTCCAAGGAAAATCAGATTCCTATGAAGGACACCAAGATTTAGAAGATGAACATGACACCAATCTTCATTATTTCCATTGATACAATTACATCCTTGCAAGAAATGACAGTGGAACTGCGAAAATATGAGTTCTCTCCACAAAAAGACTAATAAAAATCAACCCCTAGTGGAAAAATTGACTTGGTACTTATAAAAAATTATTAGGAATCATCCCCCATAAAAGGAGGAAGATTTCCCTGACAAAATCCCTTAATTAGTGGATCTGGTTCCCAATACTATGAATCTGCATTAAATGAGAGGGAACAGATTCCTAGATTTTCTCAATCATTGGAGCTCCGTAATTTGTGCCATAATTCTAGAATATCTTATTTAATATTGATCCTCCTATAGTAGGGAGCAGGTCCCTAGATTATCTCCTCCTCCAAATCTCCATAATTTTCCCAATATTCTCATAATATTCCACAAAAATAAATAATGTTAGGCACGAACATACACTTATCCATAAACCTTCCTAATGAACATATTAAATTTAAAAATACATTACGTAATGAAGAAAGAGATGTTTATTGTGTTGAAGGATGATCATATGGGCCTTAATTTATGTCTAATTTGGAGGCCCATAAAGAGCTGAAACAAAGACAAAGAATATACTGAAGAAACAAATTAAGCCAGGATGTTGTCGTAGAAATTTTAGGATTAAATGAAAGCCATACTTTTAGAACACACCTTGGTACAACATAAAAATAAAAATGAACCTTAATGTAAGTAAATTGTATTGTATAGTCCATCCATTGCATAAAGAACTAAAAAGGACTCCTAACCCTAAGGTTGAAAGAACCCATTTCGACTAGAGTAAAACATAGGAATACTATTAGATAAACTCGTAATTATAAAAAGCGAAAGTTGTGTTACATGACCAATAACACTATAACATAGTAAAATAGAAGGGAAAAATATAAATATATGTGAGTTGACAGATAGATGTAGAGTTTATGGTTAGAAAACCAAGTGTACAAGAACCCTAGAGCTTATATACCTTAAATGAAATATATAAACAATTTTAAACAAAAAGAAATTGAAAAAGAAAATTAAGATGGAAATTATAAAAGTAGTAAAGGAAATATACAAGGATTTCATCTTAGAATTACCCTTAAACACAATTATCGATGGAAATGTGAAGAAAAATGCTCGAAAGGAGAAATATCTCAATATAATATTCACTAGAATTCAAAAATGCCTTGTATAGCCGACAATTAAAACTCCATTAAAAACATTTTCTAGAAAATCATCTATGTCAAATTTACAAGTACTTGAATGAAAATAAAACAAAGAGAATGCTAGTATGATAAAATTAAAACCCCAAAAATTTGTATGAAAGAAGCATTTAGAAGTGAGAGTAACGACATACAAACTTGTTACCTCGATAAAATCCCTTGTAAAACCAAGTAATGGATACTCTGACTAGCAGAATTAGAGAAAAATGAAATATTTGAATTCAAACCTTGTTTCCTTTAACTCTTTAATGTCGACATTACTATCGAAGTGAAGAAACGACCCTTGAATCTAGTTGCAGAGCAATGAAATCACAGCAAATAAACATGGGAATGAATGAATGGATAGAGATTGTTAGATTAGTAATCAAACTAGAGAAAACCCTAATGCTTCTAATAAATATTGATCCAACAATAATACCTTAGAACCATTAACCAAGTTAGGTCAAAGGATTTTTCGTGTAGATGTATCAGTGTGGCATGTATATGTAGCATACAGTATAATTCATGGATCAATCTAGAGAAGCTCCCATAGATAAATCAATTCCACATTGAAGTCTACACTTACGAGTAATGAAATATGTAAATATACCACATTGAATTGAGGGGTGAAGATGCATAATGTATTAATGCATTTGGAAGCAAAGTATAGTCCAAACCACATACATGTGACAAACTTGTTATAGATGGAATATGGTGATACATTTCAATGTGGATATAATACAAAGGATTATGGATAATGACATTAAGGTAATTACTGTTGTATTATAATCTTGGTAAGAGGAAGAGAGGTTAATTAATAAATATAAACCCAAGGGTATTTAGGTTTCATAAACACATTTTTATTGAACAAAATTTATAATATACGAAACATAAGGTGCCAATACAATATGCATTAGAATAGTGACAAATAGATTTAGATTTTATGAATTAGTGCTTGAACAAAGAATTCCTTAACACTAATAAAATCATAACTCATAATTTAACATACAAATATTTGATGGCCAAGGATTTATTTCAATTCTTGGAAAGGAAAATCACTTAGTATACGACATAACATATACAGAAAACAAAGTTATCAATCAACACAGATCTCAAGAATGCAATTAAAGAATTAATAGTAAATTAGAAAATAAATACCACTTTAGAGTGGAAGATATTCATGAGTCTTGGTATTAAAATGAAAATGTTGCAACTCTGAGTGTGACCAACTTTAATTGATCAATCTAAAGTTCATACAAACTTAAGAGGTGTTAGTGAGATATGCATAGTAAGCAAAATTATACTCAAGTTGATCTGAAGAAATGAATTGAATTGGGATGTACATAGGAGACTTGGAAAAATTCAAAAAAGGGAAAAAATACATAGGTTAAATTTGTAGGAAAAGAGATGGCAGAAGCCTAACTTGTCCTTCTACATGAAAGAAACACTATTCTATTCACATGAAATGAAATACCAGAAAAGATATCCTAGTCTTGCAGAAGGTAAATATTAGGAAAGTAAGGCTAAGCTAGTGGCATGAAAGTAACCATGATCTATCTTGCAGGAGACAAATCTATGCTATTACAAACAAGGTAAATTATATTCTTATTGCAAAAATAATTGAATGGTCAAAAGCTTTCAAGGTTAATTACTTTCATACTATTTAACACATAACCAAAACAATATACCCTAGTTGTAGGATTGAAGCTATAGTGATTAAACAAGGTACCTAAAGGGTCCCTTCACTTCTCAAGTTGTTTTAAAGGCTTGGATGATGTTTTGGAGTGATGAGAAGAAAAAATTGATCTTTATAAGCAATTGTCAGTTTGTCATGATGAATTATGTGTACTACTACAAGATTCCTAAAGAATGCCCTATTTTGTTATAAGAAAGCATCTGAGAGTAATCATATGGTTCTAAGAGTTGTTTGAAGCTAGGAAAAAGTGATGGAAAGATATGGAGGGGTGCGAGAGACGTTACCAAGCCAAAATCTACTCATTAAACTAACTTGTGAAAAGGAAAAGAAAAATTAGCAATCGCATGTAGCTCAGTGAGGCAATTTCTAGCACACGGATAGTTTGCAGAAACAAGTAGAAATGGGAGGGGTGTTCAAGGAGGTAATTCTCATGCATAGAAAATGATGCTACTCTACTCTATGAACCAATAGATTCCATATGCATGAAAAATACATGCTCAATTAATGAAAACAAGGTGATTAAATGTCTACCAAAATAGTAACTATTGAAAAAAAAATATCAGTGAAAGGATGAGTTAAATTCTGGAACAAAATCTACTTATTCCATACAAGAAAAACTAGTTTTGATTCTTGTACACATATGATACACAACCAGGCTTCTAAAGGGAGCTCACTTATCAATCTGCAATGACAAAGTTTTTCTCATAAACTGGATTTGCAGAACATCACAGCTAGACTAAGTGCATGCAAATGAAATGCATAAAGAAATATGCAAAGGAAGGGGCTTGAGCACTCAGGTTGGGCCCTAACCCAAGGAGACTCAACTCCCTTGAATAAAACTCAGAATGAAAACAAAATTATCACTTTCATTAATACAAAAATTGTTTAAACATGTAATATGACAATCAAAATAACAAGTAGAAGTCTTCTTCTCTAATGGCCAGTATATTTCCTCCAAAATTTCAATCCCAACTAAGTTGTTAGGCTCTCTTCTTTATACAAAAGTAATTGAGGGCGACCTCCTTGAAGGGAGGGTTGATTACCTCAAAAACTCCTACAATATGGATCTAGCGACTTGGTGTACTCATAGCCACTGAGGGTTTGTATCTTCTCATAATCTAGTTAAGTTGTTGATTGGCTAATGCAAGGAGAAAGCATCCTAGATATTCTCCTACTAGTTTCGAATGGGTTATGCATAATAAATCCTATTTGTTATACCTCTTAATATTCCTAATAACACATTATAACTTTAAAAGGATATTATCAAATTAAAAGAGAGAGGTTAAAATGTGCCATAGGGTGATCAGATGGGCCTTGAAATGTGCATATTTAGGAGGCCCATCATACCCCCCTAATGAAAGTGTTTCTCATCCTTTGAGTGATTTAGTCACCTAAATATACTTCATTCATGGCACTATTGGCCTCTCTAACATCCCAAGCTATCTTAGAATGGAAGCCTTCTTATGGATGAAATACTGCATTGTTTTCAATGTCATCCCATTCTCTCTATTATTTTGCATGGTACCTTCACTCCTATTAGCCCAATAGAAAAGAGGGACTAAAATTGAGTCCAATACAATTGATTTCCAATCTCTCAATAGCCCCTTTCTATAGAGGTGTTAGATACAAAGAATTCCTTAGTCACTATAGTGTCTGATGTTCTTCCATTCTCAAGATATGTGGTAGGGCATGCCACATTATTTGACAGGCCTGCAGGTTCTCATTTCCTAATAATATGAAGCTATGTATAGAATGTAATATTTATTCTTCTTGTTTCCCTGTATAGGTTGTTTCCAAATTAGGATCTTCAACTATGATCCAATAATTACTGGAGATGAGATGGGCCTCTTAAGTCTTCCTTGATCCACAAGGGTTCATATACCTCTCTAGCCATGATTCTTTTGATCTCTTCAGTTCTCACCCCTTCATGGGTTAGCCACAAAGCAAACACCATCAGTTTCACATCTCCTAGCTATGAGGTGGACCCTCATATATCCATGTAAGTCAGTATTATATTGTGCATGTAAAAATCGACCATTTTATCACTATCTTCAATGTTTCTCCTATCATAGAAATCAATGAATTTTCTATGGCCTTAGAAAGGAAGAGAGCCATATTGAGCTAATGTCCCAATCTAGAATGTACAACATTGGTCCTTTGAGGAAAAAAAATATTTTTTTGATGGATTCCTACAATGTATTACTTCCATGGAAAAACCAACCATGGTGACAAGATGTTCCCCCTTCTCCTAAAGTTGAGCCTTTAACATTTTGTTTTTGTTATATAGGTAAGCCCTTACATTGGCTTCTCTGAGTCTAAGGTCAAACATTTCTCCCCCCATATTTTACATTTTTTCCTCCATGATACCCACCTCTTCGAATCCTTTTGATTTTTAAATATGAATCCATATTTGGGTCCTACACTTCTCATTTTCTAGTTCAAAGAAAATGTGTACTACAAAATGAGTATGAATTATCTTCCCTACCTTGATCTAGGAATAATAGGATCCAAGGTTTGGTTGGGGATATGTCTCTTGCAAGTGAGGATTTTGTTCATATATCCCCACAGTCCCTTCCTTGTATTTTTTTTCTTTTCCTTAGCTACACAATACCTTCCTGTAGCAATTTTGTTTCTTCCTGTATCCCCTTTGTCCCTTCCTATAGCTCTGTAGACCGTTTTGATACATTTTTTGTGCCTTCTTGTAGCTCTTTAGATCCTACATGTAGATCTATAGGTCCCTCCTATATCTCTATAGAAATTTTTTGTAGCTTAATAGTCTATCTAGGAATATTGGTCAACATTGTATTTTTCCTCCATTGTGGGATTTGTCGTTTCTTTCCCTTGATTTTTATGGAGCATATTTCTTTTGATTTCTTCGTGCATCTTTCCAATTCTTCCTACTGATGGTTGGTTGATGCTTCAATAGTGATGGGGTTGGAGAAGGTGGTTGATGTTTACCTTGCCTTATCATGTTACTTTTTCTTCTCGTAAAATACATGGAGGCTTTCATTGGCCTCCTTCCTTTTGGTTTATCTAGGGTACTTAATCCTTCCAAGGTGGCAACAAATTCCTCCTTTGTTTCCCTTTAAAGTGTTTCCTTTTTCCTCCCTTCTCCTTATCTTTTGTGGCCTGGATGATTTTCCAGTCACCTCTTAGGTATCCTGTTTTTCTATTTCTATTAGAGTAGGCTTGGATGGGTCTTCTTTAGGCAATGGTGTTCTTGTCTCTAGCTCAGTTTCTACATTTGTCTCTTATTCTTCCTCCTCCACTTCTTCTAGTTTTCCTTTTAATTCTTCTTCTTCTTCTTCACCTTCAACTTCCTCTTCCTTACATCCTCCCTCTGTTGTTGCTTCTTCAAGTTCCAATTGAACTTGTTCTTGGATTTCTAGAGAGTCCTCCCTACCCATATCTAAAAATTCATCCCAAATCAGAGGGTCTTGAAGAACTTCAAGATTATACATGACTATTAACTTTATTAGTCCATGGTGGGCCATGTATTGATACATCGCTCTTTTCACCTTCTAGCTCATTTCCTTTATTGACTCGAAGAGAAATATAGGGATTCTCAATCTTTCTTGGATAGCAAAATTTATTTGAAATCTAAGCTGATAGATCATCCTAAATGGGCATGCATAAAAAAAAAAACTAAGTCTTCCTTCACATGATATATACTTTAGTACAAGGTATGTTACCTTGTCCCAATGATAGGCTAAGCTTTCCCTTCTTACTCCATTCATGTCCTCAATGGGTTGTTCATATGGAAGGAAGAACCTTTTTTTTTAATGGCCTTAATCCTTTCTTATTTGCTCCATCTCACTCCTAGGGAAAGTGTGGTCACTTTGTTGATGACTTCGTCATTAAAATGAATAATGAGGACCCTTACTATGGTGACAAAATCATTATTTCATTATGGTTGTGTCGGGAAATAAGAAAGGAAGAAATATTTTCTATTTGTTGATAATTACTTGTGATATTATTATGTTCTTATTAACTTTTTTGTGTTCTTCTTTTTAACTGAGTTCATCAAGAAATTACCAATAACCATAGCATGAAGATCAAATACATGATATATAAGTGGATATCTATGGAAAAACACTATCTAGGGGACAACCCAGTCAACAACTCTTCTTTTAATAGTTTCGTGAGAGGATCCAAGACTCATTCACCTAGACATAGACTTCCTCCAATAACCAAGTCATCCTTCCCTTTCTTCTGTAGACGATAACCTTCTAGAAAAAAATTTCACCTTGATGTATGAGTGTACTTTTGACTTCCCCAACAATAGAACTTGAATTCAACAGAACTTTGACCCAACAACAGAACTTCGACCTTCCCAGCAGTAGAACTTCGACCTTCCCAGCAACAAAACTTTGAACCATAAAATATAGAACTTCAACCTTCATAGAAATAGAATTTTGATCCAGTAAATAGCCCAATAAATCCACACGAATGAGAGAGATACAACCCAAAAACTTCGATCTAGAAATCCTTCTCCTTCTCTTGCAATGTTACAATTTGTTTCCTCCTCCTTATTTTATATCGAAGTTGTGTGAATTTCCTTCAAATGAATCGAATTTAACTATATATAATATAGCCTCTTATAGAGTTTGAATTAACCTCATGTAGGCTGACTTGATCAGGTAAGGGTAGACTTGGTGTGGAGGTGACAAATGACTTATTTTACTCAATAATAATTATTTTTACATGATTCAAAAGCCCAAGAAGGGCCTCATTAAATTGAAAATGACTCTAATGACTCAAGGAAAAACCTAAAATTCCTCAATGAGGAATTTGAACTAAAACATGATGACCCAAGCATGAAACTCATGCTTTGATGAGCCATAATAATAATAATAATAAAATTTATTTTTTTTTCTTTTAATAAATACATTACATTATGACTCAAATAAAATTATGAAGACGAAACATAATTACATTCTTCATAATTCCCTCTTAAATGGTAGGTATTCTTATATACAAGTAAATGGAAGATCTCAAAAAACATGAACCATGAAGATTTTAGGCACTTACAGTGCCATGAACTAGATTCCCGACTAGGGAAATCTATCAAGGTGGGACTCAAATGTACTAAAGCTTTTAGCCTCTCTAGGTACCATTAGACTTACTTACTAACCATCAACCTAGGGAACTAGGTTTGTAATGAAAGGTCATAGATCTATGACCAACACCACCCTCCCTACTTTGGGAACTAGACATCAAAACATATGTCAGCCAAATGTCCTCCCAGGCATTTTACACACAATTTCTCAACACATCAAATCTCTCTTGATTGAAGAGATCGATAACCTTAAGCATGTTTTCAAAACCTTCAATAGATTTACCTAAACAGTCAAAACCCCAATCTGTAATAACCTTTCAAATACTCATGAGTAAACACAATCATTCAGACTCTTCAAACGTCCTGGTGTTTCTTCACAATTTATCATAGTAGGACTTAGAGGCTTTCCATACATATCATGACAAAATATTCCTCAATCATACAACTTGCTTTCCTACATCACATGCAACAATATATTCTACAACTAGATTTTATTTTCCTTCTTTCAACAACACCTTATAATTCATTTTCCAATTTCTTCTTCAAGGTATCCATCGTGACTATAATATGCCCTCCCTCTCAACTTTGGGAGTTATACTCTTTCGTTTATCCATGGTCCCTCTTAACTTAGGGAGATCAAATTATTTCTATCACATCAGATAATATTTCATGGCTTCCATCATTCTTATCAGAGTCATTTTTATCATCATTTTTCATATAACTTCCTTCCTTGTGGTTATTAATCAAATCAACTTTACTTATGAATATCTTCAGCATCTTGAAGATTATGCACTTGCAAAACTTAAATAGAAAGTACAACAAACTAAATATATAAAAGCTTGAACTTAACTATATCCTAATCATACAATAATGGAAGCATTATACTTTAGACATAAAATACCTAATCTTAGCTAGGTTCATAATCAACAAGAGACACATACTTTTAAACTTCAACTTTTTGCTCAGGTTAGGTTATAACCCCAATATTACATCAGTAACTTAATCAAGATATCCATCTCATTATATCTAGGGCCTCAATATTTCTTCTAGATATATGACATGATCTACTATAATATATTGCAAACCATAGAAGCAATTCAAATATGTACACTTATAATGAATCTAACAAATTTAGAATTCATATGATAGACTTCCACTAGGATTTAATGCAAACCCTAGATTCCATACGTGAGACACTAAGCTTCAACAATCAAATTTAATCACGCCACAATTTAAGGTTTCAAAAATATGACCAACCTTCTTGTAAACCTTATATTTTATCATCACATTTGAAACAATATCATCACATCATATCCTAGAATGTCAACATTTGATAGGGCTTAGTTACAAACCCAAGAACTTATGAACATCAACAATTAGGCTAGAACATATATCTGATTTCATAACCATGCACAAACCTATCAATATCCATTAGGTAATCCCAAGACACAAATATGAATTCATTTAAATCAGATATATAATACTCTTGATTAGGCTAGGGTTTTAATCGGACAGGAAAATGCACACCTAGGGTTTCATTCCTAGGAGATTACTTTACATATATAAGGGTTTTCATCATAAACCTTAATTTAACAAAACATCAAGGTCTATGAATGCATTACCATCCAACCCTAAAAGACTCGGATTTCCACATCCAAACTCAAGCCACAAACATCACATTACCATCAAAACCCTAAAAAACAAAACAAATAGTATTTTCTATATTTCATCAGTAACCCTAAGTAGAGTAGGGTTTTCATAATATCATTGACATCCCCTTAGGTTAGGGTTTTACGGAGAACCTTTTAAGTTCCAAAAACATTACGTTTTAATGAGGGTAGATTCAATCGAATGATTAATCACCCAAACAATAATATTTATGATTCAAAGGTCCTAGACATAACACTTGTTAGTAATTTCAAGTATATTTAAATGTATATACCTTTATCACGAAGAGAAAAAAATTATGATCTAAAACATACCTTTGATTTGTTTTTTAGAAAAACCTTATAGAACATCAATTCCAATGCTTTTTCTTGTGAGGTTTTCTCCATTGCTCTTGAGCATATCAGCAAGATTTTCCTAAACAAGGAAAATATAAAAGAAATGTTATTAGAATCTAGTATAAACACATCTAGATAGTGAAAGGAAAACCAAATATGAAAGATAATACGAGTAAGATACTTATCTTTGCAAAAATGGTGAGGGATCCCTCTTAATCCAATCTCGAGGGATACCTATAAATTTAACAAACAATTCAACAATGTTTTTCCAAGGCATGTTAAACCTATACGTACTAAAAATAAAATTACAAAACAATTCAAAAACTTAGAGTAGAGGGACATAGTAGTATAAGTCCTTTATTTACAATTCTTTGATTCTTTTTCTTTTTTGGAGATCCTCCTTCAGAAACATTTTCTTGATCCTTATTTCTCTTTATATTCCTCTGTCTCAGGACAATCACTTTTATAGTGGCCCATCTTGTGAAAATTGTAGCATCCAATTTTAGATAGGTCTACCTTCCTTCTAGGCCCTTTTAGACTTCTTGAAGCTTCCATTGTTCTTGTGATGAGAAGAATGAGAATTTGAAACTTTCTCCTCTTCATTATCTCTATTTCTTACTAATTAAATTCAAACTTATTTCCATAATTGTTCGAATGTAAGAGTTTCTTTCCAAGTATTGAGACCTGATGAAAAGGAAATCCAAGATGTTGGTCATCCTATAAGTGCAGTGATTACAAGCTTCTTTTCATGTACTATCTCATCGTTTTCCTAGAGTTCATCTATGATTCTAATATTCTTACAAAGAAGGGTGACATAGTGTCTTCCTTTGTCATCTTTATGGTTCTTAGTTCATTCCTAAGACTTTCAATTTGATCAATGTTTTTTATTGTAAATAATTTGGATAGTTCCTCATAAATACCTTGAGAAGAATCTAAGTTGGATATATATGGGATGAGGTTATCCTTTATTCCATCCTCCATTAGTGTCGTGGCCAATATAATTGTTTCTCTGAACGTTTCCTTTTTTGCATCACTTGACTCATTTGTAGGCTTCTTTACTTTTGCTTTGACTAAATCCAACACTTTATTCTTCTCGAGGCTAAGATATATCCTCTTTTCCATGCCCTATAATTCGATGCTCCTTCTAATTTGTTTTCTCCCTTCATTGTGTTAGACATTGTTCTTGAAGATAGTAGGCTTGACTTCTTATATGATCCTTTTCCTTGATGACACTTATTCAAACTTATTAATGCTCCTTATTATTCTTTTGATACATCTTCAGGATGCCTTTTTCCTTCTTCACCTTAGCTCTGATACCATGTTGGAAAATCAGAAATACAAAAAAAAAAAAAAAATTCTATGTTGATAATTACTTGTGATAGTCTTATGTTCCTATTAACTTTCTTGTGTTCTTATTTTTAACTTATTTCACCAGGAAATTAACAATAACCATAACACGAAGATCAAAGACACCCGATGTAGGTAGACAACTAAGAAAAAACCGCTATCGAGGGGAAAACCTAGTCAATAACTCTTCCATGAATAGTTCCATGAGATGATTCAAGACTGCTTGACCTAGAAATAGACTTCCTCCAATCACCAAGTCATCCCTTCCTTTATTCTACAGATGACAACCTTCCAGCAGCAACTCATACCTTGAAGCGGTAGCATAATTTTGACTTCCCTGGCAATAGAACTTCGACCTAGTAGTACTTCGACACAACAACAAAACTTTGACCTTCCTAGCAGTAAAACTTCGACCTTCCCAACAGTAGAAATTTGACCCAGCAAATCTAGAATTTCGACCTTCCCAGCACCAAAATTTTGATCCAATATATAGCCCAGTAAATCCACATGAATGAAAGAGATACAACCCAGAATCTTCGATCTAGAAATCCTTCTCCTTCTCCTTCAATTTCACACTTTTTATGCTCCTCCTAATTTATATAGAACTTGTGTGAGTGTGTCCTTCAAATGAATCAAACTACACTGTATATTTAGCATCATCAACACTTCGAATTACCCTCATGTTTTCAAACTTCATCAAGTAAGGTCCGACTTTCTATGGAGGTGAAAAATTACTTATTGTACTCAATAATAATTCTTTTTACACGATTCAAAAGCCCAAGAAGGGACTCATTAAATGGAAAATGACTTTAATGACTCAAGACAAAACCTAGAATTCCTCAATGGGGAATTTGAACTAAACATGATGACCCAAGCATGAAACCCATGCTTTAATAAGTGATAATAATAATAATAATATTTATTTTTCTTTTTTTTAATAAATACATTTCATTATCACTCAAATACAATTATGAAGACCGAACCTAGTTACATTCTTCAATAGGTTGGAGGTTCAAAGAAAATTCTCTAGTGATCTCATCATTGAAACCCATGAATCTTTCAAAGAATCTTAGCCACTAATGATTGGAAAAAAGATCCCTCGCGTTAGTACGCTAATGAATTCTATAGGGATCTGTGCTCCCTATGGTTGAATACACCCAACAAGTCCTGAATAAATATTTTTCCAAAGTAGGACAAGCAGTTTCCCTCTTATTGCTATAGGTTTCTACAATAGTTTGTGCAATTTGGGTTATTGAGATTGAAATAAAGCGATTTTTTTTATTAGAATTCCTAAGATAGGGAATAATTCATAATGAAACTAAAAACAAAATCATTTATTTTTCTTATCATATTTATTTCAAAAACACTAACACTTCACTTTCCTTCATGGCCAAAATTATAACAATCACAAATATTGGATATGCCTCTGAAAATTTGAATGGTTTTGCAAGATTATTTACATCAAAAGGTGAAAAGGAGATTTTATTTGAATCCTACGTTTTAATGGAAACAATTCCTAGAATTGGAAATCCTGTAGCTCCCTAGAACTTTCCTGTATCACCCTGGAACTCTCATATAGCACCATTAAATTCTCTTGGTTCAATAATATACATGTCCTACAACTTTCCTATAGTAATTTGTGAAAGTGATGCTTTTGGTATATCGTCCTTCAATGGTAGTGTAGGCCTCCCTTGGATTTAAAATACTTTTTTTTTTATGAAAAATGAGGCATGGGGGCCTGACTTATGTGATTGGTGGTTGAGTAGATGGGCTCAATGCATTGTGTGAGTTGGCCCCCACCACCTTCACATACCAAACCATGTGATTAGTAAGTATGTTGGCTCACTCCTTGGTGTCATCACCTTTCCTCATTCCTTTTCCTCTGTGTGTGTGATTAATGTAGGAGATGATTGCATTTCACTACTAAAGGTGGTTGAGACTACTAAACCAAACTTAACCCATAAAACCTCTTCTTTTGTAGCTAATATGCATTTGTGACAAAGATTTAGGGAATTTCATACCTAAACCTTACCTAGTTTTTCTCTTGTAAGTGGTGTTGTAGCTAGTGTATTGATTGGTTGGAGCTTGCATTAGGTTGTTGAAGCATTGATGTTGCTACTGAAATTTCCTCTCAGGTGAAATTTAAAAACTTTAGTAATCCTTTTATTGGATATGATATTTTTTTGTAGTGTTCATTACTAATGGAACTCCCTTGATTCATGTTATTAGAGTGCATGTACCAAAACTGATTTTAAGGTGATGGTTTTGATTGATCAAGGGTCCTGTAGAAATCTACAGTGAATCCTATAGTTTCTCAGGTCTGTTGTTGGAGTCTCTTGAAGATTTTTGCAATTCGATATTATTAGTCTAGTGCTTGAAGTTTGATCCTGTAGGGCATATGTATGTTACTACCGGTTTGTGTGTCTTCTTATAATAGCCACATGGACCATTCAAGATCATAATTTTCTTGAGTTTTTCTTCCAAAAATGTTGATAATTCATGGGGAGTCTACTAATGGTGGATGGAGAGTCTCTCTATGATGGAAATTGATGGAGAAGAGGTGAATGATTAATTTTTTAATGGCTGGTGAGTGTGATAGAGGTGATAAAAGTAAAATATGATAGAGTGGATGGGAGATATGACTCTCATGATCTCCCTCCCTTGTCCTTAAGTGAAAATATTCTATTCTTATCTCTCTTTATATACTTATTACCTTCCTCTAGCAATATAGAAAATTTCATGTACAATTTCAGGATACTGACATAATCGAGTGAGGGGGGCTAGGTAATTGTATGGAGGGCCATGAAGGATTTAGAAATGGGTAGAATGGACATAGAGGGTTGGCTAAAAATGTTTGAAGATGAATTTTGATGTTGAATTTATTTGATTTTCCTGACCTTCTTTGAATGTTGTTGGAATATTGTTGCACCTAGAAGAGTGTTAGAATTGATGAGGGAAGGGTTCCTTTACACTTTATTTTTTTCTCTTGTTCTTTATTTTTTTTCTCCTTTTGATTTTTTTTGTGAGATATACAACATACCTCAATGGAGGTTTTCAACCTACCAGGCCTACCCTAGGTGCCTCAAAGGAGCTTTTCACCTGGGGCTCTTTGTATTTTCCTTTCTCTTTTCTTTTCTTTTCTAGGGTATTTGGCTACCTCATGGAGGTCTTTAGCACAAGATCTTGCCTTAAGTGCCTCACATAGCTTTTCACTTGGGGATTTTTCTTCTTTTTTCTTTCTTTTTCCATTTTTTGTGTTTTATTTTTAAATTTTTTACTTTATTCTCTCTTCATCAGGGGATAAATGGATTTGGACCTTTAATTCTCTCAATCACATCTATTTCTCTACTTATTGAACTCGTTACTAAATCTTCGATAGGGCCTTCTTGTAAAAATTCAACCTATAATAATTGACAAGGATTTGTATCTTCTCCTCATCAATTATTCATATTTAAACAAAGTTATTGCCATGGGATTTATCCACTAGGTAAGCACCCAACCATATGGTCATATGTTCCCCTTGAAGTACTTGAATATGGAGTGATATAAGAGGGCCCAATCGCCCACTTGGAAGGTTCTTTCCCTGATTTTCTTGTCATGATGAACCTTTCTCTATAATTGAACCACTTCAGTATGCATAAGAGCCTATAGCTGAAGTTCATCAAGGGGATTCAGTTGTTGCAACCTCTCTTCCGAAGCTCCTTTTATGTCTAGATAAAGTTGTGTTTCCATTCTGAAGGTTTTGTATTCAAACTCAATAGAAAGTAGTGCTTTCTTACTATAAACTTGCTTGAACGGGGTAAAACTAGTGGTGTTCTTCCATGTAGTTTTGTAGGCCGAAATGGGCTCCACAAGCCTAGCTACCTAATCCTTGTTGTTGTTTCTAACAACCTTACTCAAGATTCCTTCTAGTGCTCTGTTGTTCTCTTCTACTTTCACATTTTATTTATGGTGATATGGGTGATTTCCTATGCTTGATGTTATTCTACTTCATTACCCCCTCTATCAAGTTGGAATTGAATTGAGTTCCCTAGCCAGTGACTATTTCTCTTAGGAAACCAAATTTTTAAAATATGTTCTCCCTTAAGAACTCTTCCACATTTTTTTTGTTGCTACTTTGATTTCCTTTACTTTAACACATTTGGTTAGATAATATGTGCATATAATGTTATACCTCTTCTATCCAAATGGGTGGTGAATAGGCCCAATCAAATCCATGCCCCACTTCTCAAATGGCTCAAGATTCACTTAAGTTTGTAGCAGCATCTCATCCCTTTATGTGGGCTTCCCATCCTCTGGAACTCATTACATCAAGAAGTGTACCTCTTGGCATGTTGGTGTGGGGTAGGCTAATAGTAACCTACTTGAATAATATTGAAGGTTTTCCTCTTCAAAGTAAAAATTGCCTCCACAGGATCCATCGTGGGATGCAAAGAGGATATCAAAGACTTCAACTTCCTTTACAAATTTTCACAAATTCTTATCTGGCCCCAATCTAAAAAGCTTTCCTCCAATCCAAGTGTAAGGACCACTCTTCTTAGAAAATTTTCTATTTTCCTTGCAAGATGGGTTATAAAAACTGATGTGAGAAAATGAATGTGACAACAATGATATGGTGAAGATGTGCTCATTGGGAGCTAATCATCTATCATCTCTTCATTTCCTACACATACGGTTAATCTAGATAATAACTTTTCAACAACATTTTCTTTCCCTCGCTTGTCAATAATGGTTACATCAAATTGTTGTAATAGAAATAACCATCTAATAATCCTAGCATTAATATTAGGTTTTTTCGTCAAATACTTAATGGCTGCATGATTAGTGTGCACAAAAAAATGGTAGATTGTAATGTAATATCTAAATTTATTTAAGGAATGTACAATAGACAAGAGCTATTTTTCATTGACTGTATAAATATCTTAAGATAACTTACCTTCTAATTCTCCCAAGGATGCCCCTACTATTTTTCCTTATGCATCTATGTAAATATGGAAAGGAAAATCTAAATTTGGGCCCCTAAGAACTCATGCAGTTGTTAACTTTTCCTTGAGCTCCTCAATTGCTTCTTCACATTGGTTTATCCAACAAAACGTTGAATATTTTGTTAGCGAACCAAAAAATGCTAAGGGAAATCTATTAAAATCTTTGATAGATTTCTATAATATCCAACTAGTCCTAGGAAGCTCCTAACATTCTTTTTCTTATGTGGAACAGTAACACTTATGGTAATGGCAATATTATTAGGGTTAACCTAAATCCCTTCCTTAGAAAGGAAGTGGCATAGAAAATTTGTTGCATTCATAAAAAATTCCTATTTTTTCGACTTAAAGAGAGATTCATTTCAATGCATATTTTCAAAAAAATACACAATTTGGAGAGGGCTTCTTCAAAATCATCTCCATAATATGTGAAGACATCCACATAAATTTCAACCAAGTCATGTATGAGATCATGAAAATACTCAATATTGCACTCTGGAAAGTAGTCGAGGCATTACACAAGCCGAATGGAAGGAACCTATAGGAAAAGTTCCCCCGTGGGCATGTGAAGATAGTCTTATCTTGGTCTTCAAGACTGATTTTGATGTGATTTCACCCATTGAAACCATCTAGAAAAGAGAAGAACTTTTTCCTTACAAGATCATCCAAAGTTTGGTCAATAAAAGGTAAAGGGAAATGATATTTCTTGGTATCTTTATTTTAATCAATGAAAATCTTCCATTTTCCATCTTTTTTGGCACAATAAAAAGAGGTGATGCCCATTCACTGTCTAAAATAGGGTAAATGTATCTTGCATCTACCAGTTTCTGCAATTCTTCTTTTACTACGTCCTTCAATAGAAGTTTCATCCTTCTTTGAGATTTGTGAATAGGTTTGTGGACTTCCTTGATGTATATGTGATGTGTAAAAAATGAGGAGTGGACCCCCTTCATTTCTTTGTAATCAAAAGTGAAGGCATCAAGGTGTTTCCTTAAGAAAGTGAGAAATTGTTCCTCTTGTTCTGCTAAAAGAAAAAGATGGATTTTCATAGATTAATAGGGGTTGATTTCCACAAATGTTGACCCATTAGAATGAGGAATGAATAGTTTCTCCCATGGACTATATCTAATATATCCCAAGGTTTCCTCTTTTAGTCTATCAATTTGCATGGTAGCGGGATATTATTTTTGCAAAAAATTATCAATTAGATTATATTCATCTAGTTGCCTGCTTCCAAGAGTAGCTTATAGTGTACATATTAGATAGGGTGATGATTGATAAAATTCTTCCTCCTCTTCCTCTTCTACCCACATGGGAAATTAATCCTAAATAAGGGGTTGAGTAGAGGGTTATAGTACAAGTTTTTTTGTGAGATGCCTATACTCAATATTCAGGTTCCCAACTCTACAACTGATATAGGCATCAATAGTAGCTAACCAAGGTCTCCCTAGGATGAAAGGATACCCATTTAACTTGGTATTAGGATAGAGTACAAGGAAATCAGTGGGGTACTCTCAGGAACCAATGGAAACCATAACATTCTCAATGACACCCTCAAACGATACTATGGATTTGTGTACAAGTTGTAGCATTGTTGTGGTTTTCCTTACGAATCGTTACAAGTTAAGTTTAATCATGGATTCCTTGGTCATGGTATTGATTGCAACCCCTAAATCAATTACGGTGCTAGGGACTACAATATTGTTGATATGCACATCCGCTATCAGGCTACCAGGATCAAAATACTTTGGGGAAACAACCTTCCCAAGTATTAGGTCAAATAATTTCCCAATGACATTGATAGTGGGGGCATCCTTCCTCTTCTTTCCTGGCCTCTTGAAACATTCTTCCCTAATTATTTTATTATATATAGGAACATATTTGATCACCTATAGGATAGGGTTTTTTAAACACAAGTTTTCACTTCTCCCAAAGGTTTATCCTCGTCTAGGGTGTGTGGTTTTAGATGGACCAACCTTTCAGGATATAGAGGCATGTTGGCTTGATGAGTACTTTCTTCCTTCTCTTATTCAAAATATTCTATTGAAGAAGGTGGGTGAGGATTAGGAAGCACCTTCACATATCTGAGGGGTATTTATTGGATTTATACAACATATGTAGGATAGGAAGTTTCTCTAATGTAGACCTATTAGGCCTTCTTATTTATTAGGTTTGGGTTAGGTTAAGCAGGCATTTGGGGTTTCTTAGTTGGATTGTTTTAGGTTAGTTGTGGTTCCGGAGGAGGAGTCATTAGGGTAGGTGGTTGGGATGTCTAAGGCCTCCATGCTTGTGAGGTATTACCCCATCTATGATGTGGGTGTTCATATGGTTAGAAAGGCTTAATGATAGGATGAGGAGGATAAGGCTAAGGAGACGGTATGGACCATGGTGAGTTCTTTGGAGGATACCAAGACTAGAAAGGTGCATTATGACTTGAATTGAAAGAAGATAGTGTATACCTTGAACACCTTGTTGATATGGCCTAGGGCCTTCTAGCATCCTTTGCTTGATGAAGCTAAGTTGCTTCATGCATCCGTATGCTCTTTGATGAACTACTTTCATACCCAAAAGAGATGGAAACTTAGTTGCATGATTTTCATCACACAAATTGCATATTTTTGTTACATTCAATGGACACTCATTTCTAGGGTGTCTCTTAATGGAACATTGATGGTCCTCCAAATTAGATACAAATTAAGGCCCGTTTATCCTTTCTTAAGCACATAAATGATATATTAAATATCTCCTTGTACACTTAATAATTCTTTTATCTTTAATATCTTCTTAGGAAGGTTTAGAGATAATTTCATATCATGTGCCTAATATTATTTATTTTTGTAGAATACTGGATAGATTTGGAAGATTTGGAAGATGAGATAATATAGGGACTTTACTGCAGCTATAAGATGGGATACATTTGGATAATAAATTAATAGGATATTATGAAATTATTGAACATATTATGGAGATCTGGTGATTGAGAAAACCTTGTAATGTGTTCCCTCTCATTGATAAAATATTCGTACTGTTGGGAACAAGATCCACCTTTTGAGGGATTTTGGAGGGGAAAGTTATCTCCTTTCAAGGAGGATGATTCCCCATCAATTTGTGTAAGTACAAATTCAAATTTTATTCTAGAGGTATGTATTTGTTGGTCTTCTTATGAAGAAAACTTGTTATTTAGCAGCTTTACTTTCATTTCTAGCAGGGATGTACTTGGATTGACTCTAATAATGAAGTTTTGTGTCATTTTAAGCTTCTAAGGCTTGGTTTCCTTGATAGAACTCTGAATATTCTTGGGTTTGGAGTTCCCATAAACCTCATACCCATGTTGTGCAGTTTTTTGTATTGTTTTCACTTCTTATTCACTTGCCTCTCTTACTCTCGTTTTTCTTATTTTTTCATTTAGTATTCATGCTTCATTTTTTATAGGTTAGAATGGTAAAATGATTGAATTATGTTTTTTTCAGGTAATTTATGCATGTACAATAATTATTCATATTTATAAAGAAAATTGAAAATTCATATTCATCATTAAGCTACTTGGTTGATTTACTAGTTCACAATTTCAGAATTTCTAGAAGTATCGTGGATAAAAATAGTAATAAATTTCTGCTGAATTTTAGAACATGTTTATCAACTTCTTTTGAGTTTATTACACTTTTATTTATGCCTAAAACCATCCAAAATAATAATAAAAATTACCCTGTTTCATTTGGACTTAATCAGGTTAGAAATTTGGCAGGTTAACTAATTCATTGATTCTTGAATTTCTAGTTTTTATAGTAATTTTCTGTTAATTTTTAACACATGTTAACAAAGCTATTTTTTCATTATTACACTTGTATTGGAGTTCTAAGACATCCTAATTAATACAAAAATTCACCCCATATCAATTTCATTCGATTTTCTTCATCATTCGATGAGGTAACTCAGAGTACAAACTACTTGGAAGACTAGGTATTTTAGTCTTTTCAATTATAAAAATCCTAATATTTCTTATATGCAAGTGATACTATGGGTTTGTAAGGTAAGAATTGAAATTTTCATTTTTCATCCTATCATCCACACCATCCCTTATTCGTCAACAACCTCTTCAAGCAAATTGTCTACAGAGAGCTCTTTTTAGATTTGTTAGAGGCCACTATTTACATCTTTCCTTGTGCAAGATGGGATCATAAGGAGCTTTGTGCTTGGAAAGGGATTCATACACCCTTATCCTACCTTATTCCATATTTCATAATATTATTAATAATACTATGAATAATATTATTAACAACCCAACAACCCAAGAGAGAGCTTTGTTATGAATAATATTCACTACAACCCAATAAGCATAGAAAGTCTCTTACATCATAGCCTCCAACCATCCTTCATTCTTTCAACCAATCCCAAAATACCTTATTCTATTATGATTCTGCTCCTCATAATTTAGAACTATCCTGACCTCTTGTTGAAATGTTTCCTTGATTCTTTGAACTATTCAATGAGTTCCATGAGTTGTTCCCATTCCTCTTCCATTAGATAAGTTAAATCAACCATTTTTATAAAAGCTTCATCCACTTTTCCATATTTATCAAAACTTGGTTTAACCATGAATAGATGTTTTACTTCATAACAAATGAAAAGATCATCTGATAGATTTTCAAGTAAAAGTTAACCACTTAGAGCTCCTTTTACTCTAGTAAATTTTGATTTATCCATTACTACCTTGTTTAGCGATCTTTGATAGTCTTCCTTTGCCATCATTTTTCCTTGTGAATTTTAAAATAAGGGAGGACTCTTTGTTATAAAATAATTTTTTTCTGTAAAATCTATTTAAATTTATCTGCAAACATTCACATTTCTCTTTCATTTCCAACAATAAATTTTTCTTGGTCAAAACTTTTCTAGTTTGTAAAATTGAAATAGTTCCATCTTCAATACCCAATTCCTCTAGATTTTCTCTTGTATTTTTAATTAAAAACTTAATGATTTTTATTCCTTGGCTAGGTGTGTTTCCCATCTCGTCTGTGATTTTATAAATGGAATTGTTGTTGTTCCCTAGAGACAAAGCCTGGTTGACGAGAAGGGTCATTGGCTAGGACATCTTAGAGTCTCTTGAAGATATGTCAGTGCAACTCAAGAGTTAAATATGGCTGAATTATCTTACTCAAAGGAAAATCAAATTTTAGATATTAATAGTATTTTGTTCCAAAGAATTAAAGTTCAGCCATGGTGGCATACACACTGATAGTGAAGTTTCTTTGACTGTTCCAGTATAGGTAAGGGAAGGAATAAAATACGGAAATATGATTCATAGGGCTAATGGTAGAGTCATGTGCACTAAGTTTTACTACAATTATGAATATACAAAGAGAACAAAATCATAAATTATGGATTTGATTTTAAGGCCTTCAAACTGACATATTACAGGTACCATTTTCCATATCATGACATAGATAAATATGACATACAATATTGAATCCAACAACTACAACTACACGATTTCTAAGAGGAAATAAACATATATGAAAATGATGAGCAAAGATAAAATCACATAATCCACATCTTAGTGCTTCGAATCACAAAACATTCTTCATTAATCTTCAAGAACAACATACATTTCATAAATATTCAGAACTCACAAAACTCACTGAAGATTATGGCCTCTAGAATAGAAAATCGAACCTTTACAAATGAGTTACTCTTCCCTTTTATAGGGAGAGTCTTAATAAAATCAGTTACCAAAATATATTGATAAGTTATAGTTGTCTAAAATAATCATTTTTTTGACCATGCCAATGGCCTAGTTTTCCTAATTATTGCATAACAAATTTGGTTCCTTCTTGAAAATAAAATATTTGCAAAATTGCCAAAATGGCAGAGTTATGTCATGATTCCAAATTAGAAAAATATTCACTGTTGGCTTGCTTGATGCTTCAAAGCGGACCCATGTTGCACTACCCATCTTAACCATGATTTTTAAATTTTTAGCAACAACACCAGTTCGAGAGGGGTATCAGGCTTGATTATGTGTATGGCTGCTAAACATACCCTCTCACAATGGTGGAAGCATCTGAGTGGATATGCTGGTAATCGATTTTAAAACCAATCAACTGTTATGAGGTTTAACTAGAAAATTCCAATTGGATTCAAGATCAACTTTGTTCACCTGGTTAACCCTCTTTGTCAACTCAGCCCCCTGTTTAAGCCAATTCCTACACAAGATCTCTACATCTGGTAGGGAATCCTCTCGAAAACTAGAGATGAGATTTGATTCAAGTAAGGAATCATTAATGGATTCGACTAGGTAATTTGACATTTCATGAGAATCACTGATGATTTTTTTAAATATACATATCCTAGCTTTCCATCCCTTAAGAATGATCAATTTATGCATTGCATCGATTTTGGAATGTCATATTACATCCACTCAGTAGTGTCTTTCCATTCTAACATTTCATTAAGGTCCTTTTTGGCTACATGAAAACATGATATTATTTCTACTAACTCATCAGTTAGAGCATTTCCCCTTGGGTTTTTCATTGCTTCTTAATGAGAGTGGTGGAGGCTTCCCTAGTAAGCTAAGGGAGTTGGATGTTGTGGATGCATAAAGGTACTTAATTTGGTTGGTTGTTAGTCAGAGGTAGCTATGAACAAATAGAGTGGCTTGAAACAAAACATTTTGAAATAGACAAGCTCAAATTACATTGGTTAGCACATGGGGTGCAAAAATTAGTGCACAAAGAATTTTCAGGTGGGAAAAGGGTAGAGATGGTGCATGGGTGTGGGGGGGAACGTGTGGTGGAGTAATATTAGGTCCAGGGAAAGGGAGGGGGTGATGCATCGAAAATTATTGTGCTCATTTTCCATGTTTTCCTGATAGTGGTCATAGCCACATACATGGTCACCGCGTTGGCCTGATAGGTGACAAGACCAATTTTCCTCGTCTAGTAGGTCGCTTGGGCAGACTTGGAAGAAAGGCTTGGAACACTAGAATTAATCACATCTTACAGTTTTCTAGATTTACTTTATTGAGTATGACCTTCCAGGTGCAAGCATCGACTTAACAGTCGCACTTGTTTACTCACTAGAGCTTCTCTCGGGTGGGACCACCTCAAAATGGATGGAGATCCACCCAATAGGAAATTTATATTTAACCATTAAGACATGGAAAGCAAGGGAATGCCTACTACCAGTTAGAAAATCCTCTATGTTCTAGTCACCTGGTCCACGAAAGCCTAACTCCTTTTGAAATGTAATTAGAAACTTTTAAAGGGTTATGACCCTCCAGGGTATTCTTCCAAGATTATTTCATACATATGTGAGGTAAGCTACGTGTCTACCCGTGACTGGTCCATGTGTCATCCATATATTTTCCCTTTGGGTGCCTAAAAACACTAAAACTACTTGTCATGTGTCCACCTCCCAGTCGGTGGTTGTTTATGTCACCTCAACCCAATGAAATGTTTCCACTTGTTCGATCAAAGGAGAGAGACATGGGTCTTTGATCCTTTGTTTTATTATTGATTTCTTCGTAAAAGGTTCAATCTCGATGCTTTTGAAAATTTATTTAACAAAGGTTATGGGGTCCCGGGGTCAGGGGATTTAGGCCTCTGATTTTCGTTATGGGGTTTTGTTAGTAAAGGGGGCAAACTCCAATAGTTGACATATCGTTGGTCCTTGGTCCTCACATCTTTAAAAAAAAATCTAATGATTTATGAGATTTCAAGGTCGTTGGTTCTCCAGGATTTTTACCTTTATGGGCTGAACTTTGACTGCCTCTATATTTTGATCCACGAGGCCATTTGCACACTTCTTTATCCCATTGTAAAGCTCTTCCAAAGAAATTTCTAATTGAGTGGGTTTGATGTGGTCTTTAAGTTCAACTGCTACTCTGAAAATGGCTCCAAAATCTGCAATCATTTGCACCTTCACCCCTTTTTTATATGAAGAATAAATGAGAGAAGAGGAGGGTACAACATCGGCCCCAACTGGGGACAATGTCTTGCTAGAAAGGCATTGAGAATCTACACTAGTATCCTTTTCTTGGGCATCGAGTCAAAAATATATGTGAAACTAAAAATTAAATAAACACTTCAGTACTTACAATGGTTCATCAATATTTATAATGAAAGTGGATAAATGAATTTAGTGTTGAAAGCAGCGCTTGAGGTATTTCCCTTTCACAGGCAGCTCAAACACTTCACCATCTATATTTTCTAGTAGAAATGTGTTGTTACCTTTGGCTTCAGCTATCTTGAAGGGCTCAAACCACAAGAGGATCAAATTTTCCATGTTTTCCTTTCTCTTCTCTCCCAACAGTCCATTTAAGCACAAGGTCATCTAGCTATAAAATTCTATCTTTGGTTATTTTTTTCAGATAGAGTGTTAGTATTATCCTAATACTTTATCAAACGATGAGTCACATTATCTCTATTCTCCTGTAATTCCATGAACTAATCTATCTTCCAGGTCAATGTATTTGGCTCCTCCTCTGCATCTTGAAGTAATTTTAGCCATTAGCATAACCAGTTGACTAGGGAACAATGTTGTAGTACCATATACTAATTCAAATGGTAATTTTAGAGTAAGTCTCTTTGTTGTGGATCTATTTTCCCACAGAGAAAATTTAAGTGGAGAGTCTCATTTTTCTTTTTCTCTATAATAGTTTTCTTTAAAATTTTCAACAAAGTCTTGTTTGATGACTTTGCAAGTGAATTTCCCTATGGATAATAGGAAATAGAGTTACCAAGTATGACATTATAATTCTAACAGAAATCAATAAGTTTGGTAGAATTAAACACCTAGTCATTATCAATCACTATCTTCTTCAAACAACCAAATGTAGCAAAAAATATTTCCTTCAAGAAATTTTGTAACAATCAAATCAGTTGCAGTACGAGTAGGAATGGCTTCCACGCATTTTGTAAACAGTTAGTACCTATAAAAATCCATTTATGTTGTCCGCTGGAAGGTGGGTGAATTTATCCTATAAAATCCAATCTCCATTGTCTAAAAGGTTCCTCCACAAAAATTAGGATCAAAGAAATTGGAGCTAGCTTGTTTTCCTTTGAAAAAACCTAACATTCCCTACAACCCTTCACCAACTTATAAACATCATAAAACAAAGTAGGCTAGTAAAAACCAGCCTTCAGGATCTTATGTGTTGTAAGCTTCCAACTATAATGGCCTCCACAAGCATAGTAATGGTATTCATTTATATTCTTGGGAATTTCATCTAATGTTAATCATATCAGAAATACACCAACATGATCCTTCCAATACAGCTGACCATTTGTGATCACATATTTTTGGGACTTCATTCTCAAATCCTATACTTAGATCTGTCAAAATTTTTTGGATTGCTAAGAAATAACAAGTAATGGACAATAATTTTAAACCAATCTGAGAAAAGATATTTATAAGCAATTCTATTATCTTGCTCACTAGATTGGCCCTCCTTACCTACTGCATTTAGTTGAGAAGCCTCAACCAAAAAAAATATTCTGATTTCTCGATAGTTCACCACTCATAAGATCTTCGCTAACCCATGCTCCTTTATTAATTTAGTTGGCTTGATTTCCATGTCATACTCCTAAATTTTGGTTGTCCACCTGCCAATTTTTCCTCCTTGTCTCCTTGTGTGAGAATTTCCTTCAGATTTACTATAGGAACATAGGAAATTATCTTATACTTTAAAACATATTTCCTCAAATATTTAATGGCCTTATCCAGAGAATAAGCTTGTTTTTCCAAGATGCCATACTTTAATTCTGCGTCCCTCAACACTTGGCTGAAATTTTTTTCTTTCTCTTCTTCATTCTTCCGCAATTGGACAACTGTAATGGTGTTTGGAGATGTAAAACAAAAGATAAGAAATAAATTTTGATAATTAGGGTTATCCAAGACTGGAGCCTCTCCAAAGTCCCTCTTAATTATGGCAAATTATTATCTTGCCTCTACAATCCATTTAACCTCTTTGTCTCTTCTTGGCATGTTTGTAATCTCCTTCACAATTTCAACATAATTGGGCACAAACCTCCTCAAGAAGTTTATCCTCCCTAACAAGATTTTGTATTTCCTTTTTGTTTCTTCGCAACGGGATGGTACTAATTGCTTCAACCCTTTTGGGGTTAATTTTCACTCCATCTATTGAGACTATATGCCCCAATAATTTTCCCTCTTTGAGGGAAAATTGAGACTTCTTTGGATTCACGGAGAAACCATTCTTCTTTCACTTCTCAAATGTTTGTTGAAAATATTGCAAGTGTTGATCATTAGACTTTTGGAAGACTGGTATTTCATCCAAGTAAATGACCACAAATTTATCCTTCTCCCCAACAAATTATATATCAATAACCATTTAAAAAGTATTACTAGAATTCATGAGACCAAAAGGAATTCTGGCATACGTGAATGTCCCCCAAGGTGTGGTGAAGGCTACCTTTTTTAGGTCCTCAAGATGCACAACAATCTGGTTGTACCCAAAGAACCCATCCATCATGGACAATCTTGGTAACCCTACCATCATCTGCAAAATATAATCCATGTTGGGTAGCGGGTAATTATACTTTAGGGAGGCCCTGTTTAGGTTCCTAAAATCCACACACAACCTAATCTCTCCATTGTTCTTTCTAACATGGACTAGATTAGACACCCAATCTAAATATCTCAAGGCAACAACAATTTTAGCTTGGATCATTTTTATGATTTCTTTCTCTATCAAGGGGAGAAGTAGTGGATTTATTTTCCTAAGATTTTTCTTATGAGGTTTAATTTCATACTTCAAAGGAATTTTATGTTGAATTATATTGATATCATAAGTCTTCAAGTCATCATAAGACCAAGAAAAATTGCAGCATACTTTGTGAACACGTCAAGATACTTTTGTTTCTATTCCTCTTGAATCCGCTTAGTCAAGTTAATTAGTTTTGGATATTGTTTTGTACCATTGTTATAGTCCTTTGAATCATCCTCACACTCCTTCTTGGTTGGTTTGACTGTCACATCATTAACATTAGATAGCCTTTCTAATGGAACTAGCCCCTTTGGGATTATGTTTCCGTTCAACTGTAAAATTTTATGCTTGGCCATAGTTTCTTTCCAAGTTGCTTGTTGTTCAGTTTCTTCAACTTCCTCAATATATTCACCTTCTTGGTCTATCACAATGTTAGAAAATTCTTCAATCACCTCCATAAACATTTTAATATAATCTTCATCCCCGAACGCTTGCCAATATTTTACATTGTCAAGCACTAAGCGTATGTGCATAATTTCCACCCCATACCTTAGAAAGAGATTTTTTTGGGGGCTTGAAAGTAATAGCTATTGTTGCCAAGGAATCTATCATTCTAACCTTCTCCCTAGGAAGAAATTGAATATTAAAGTCCAGGAAACAATTCTCTATTAGATCCCACACTTAATTCCTATAATATATAAGCTTCAAATCTTGGTTTGGCATTAATCCTAAATCTTTTTTCACAATCAGCTCAAAATATCCAAAATGTGACAAAAATCAATTTTCAGATCTCTAGAAGCTTGTAGGCCCAACAACAATGTTTCATGTTTAATAATGTTATTTGTAGTGTCAAATTCCAACTTATATGAGAGAGGAATAAGGTTACCTTTAGGGGATCTCAGTAGCACTCCTCCATTTCCTTCCTTGGCATAGGCCTCGTCAAAGTATAACTTCCATACATAGTCAGTTTCATTTGTTGTTGATTTATCTGTGAGAGAATTTCCACTTGGGTACCCTCCATAAATGGGTCGTCCATTTCCAGCATAAATCCTGAAAGATCATTTTCTTTCCAATATATGGAGATATTTGAAATATATGCTCTAGTAACAATTCTTACAAACCTGATTCTCTATACAACCTGTGCTCTTCTCCATCAAACACTGGAATTGTGGCATATGTAAGATCTAGTGTGATAGACCCTTCAAGCGTCTTTCCCGAGGATCTGGAGAGGAACATACCAAATCTTTCAAGGATGTCTACAACAACAATATTCATTTCCAGACTCTTCACATGGATTTGAGCCAGATTAACTACTAAATACTTGATTATTCCAAGGCATTTCACTCTTTTGGAATCAAAGGAATACAAGTCCTTATATGATTTTTTTATTTGCAGGCCTAATTCTTCCATGACATTCAAAGTCATAATATTATGAGAAGCTCCTAAATCAAGAGCGCAATTATGCAAAACTAAATCATGAATCACTAGTGTAACATAGAATGGAGGGGTGGAAGGATCTTGCTCCTCCACATGTGGGTCAAACATGACTAACGACCTTTATTTCTGGAAATTTAAACTATCTTTAAATGAGGCAATATGATACACATCTAGGAATTCAAAGACTTTTTTGTTATAGACTGGATGTTTCAGCAATTCAGCCAAGGGAATAGATATTTTCAACTTCTCTAATTGTTTCTGTAAACTAAAAATAGAGGCCTTCCCATCCACCTTCACTCACTCAATTGGCTCTTTTTTCTCTTGATGTATTGGTTTTTTATGCACTGGTATTTGCTTTATATTTGAATATTTAGACTTAGCATGAATGGTTTGGGATATTTCTCATTTGGTTGGTAGATCAGGATTAGCATGTTTTCCCCCTTATCAGTTGGTTTTGGGATGGTATGTTAGACAATTTCTTCATTTTGGTCTTGTGTCCACGGTGTTTTTCAGGATCTCAAATCATATGTTCTAGGAAACTATGCTTTCATGAAATCAAGAGATTTCTTACAATAAGCATCTATCTCTTGTTGATTGAAAGGGACATTTGATCATCCTCCTCTCCTCCCTGTGGTTTTGTTTCATTTTATTCGTCTTAAAGAGTTGAATATTGATTCTATTGAACCTTAATAGCATATTCAATTCTTTCCTCAAGATCATCTTCCAAATATGGGGGAGATTATATTTTTCTTTTCTTGGTCCTTTCTTTCTCTTTATAGTAGTTGCAAAGGAGGTCTCTTATATTGGGGATTGAAGTTTTTGTTTGGGCCTTATTGGACCTGTCAAGGATGATTTTTTTTCTATATCTAACTTCACTAGATTGTTTGAAGTGTTTCTAATCAACTTATTCATATCATAATACTTCTTCTCTTGAGAATCCCTCACCTGTCTAGAGGAGTTGGATTTATCTTTTACTCTTCTCCTATCAATATGTTATCCCTTTGCTTTCAAATTCCATGCAGATGCAAAATTTGCTTCAACTTCCAAAGCATCAGTCTGGATTTGGTCCAGTGTGAGGGATTTCCTCTCTCTAGGGGTAAACATGAAAGATGACTCAAAGGCCCCAACAAAGATCACCTTAGTTGCTTCCTGTGGGGGTTGAATTTCACCAGGCAAGTTTTTATACATTTTATTAAATATTTTTATAAATTATGTGACGTATTCATTGTGCCTTTTCTTTATTGCATTAAATTCAGTCAATAAATATCCATGTTCTTTCACCTCCTGCCATTTTTGCATAAAGGTGTTCTCTAATTCCTCCCATGTGTTGATTGAATTGTTTGGCAAAGTCTTGAATCGGCTTCTAGCCCCCCGCATCTAAAGACTAAACAAATAGCCTCCTGATTACATCCAAATGTTCTACATCCAAGTTTTTTGTAAATGCACAAATTATATCAATATGTTTTTTTATTGTGACATCATATTCCCTTGTGAATCTAGGTAGGATTTTGATATAGTCTTGGGCCATTGCATTCAAACGATGTTGTAGATTCAATGGAATATATTTGTTGAGTAATAAGCCAAGGACAACCATATTTTACAAAGGAGCTTGAAGAAGATTGGATGCAGGGCTTGGGTCAAAGGTTGGGTGAACAAAACTAGATGAGATTTGGTGTGAAATAGTTGTGGGGGTTTGAGCTCAACTATTAATGAGAATATCTTTGAATTCTTCGACTCTTTGGAAGATATGCTATGTCAAAGGATCAGAATTGATACAAGTATCTTTAGACCTAGGTTTTGAAAGGTAAAATCCATGTGGAGGAAAAAATTCTTTTGAAAACTCTTAAATCATGGATGAGGTTTCAGGGTATTTTATCTCATCTTTCTAAGAGCTAGCAGTTGAGGCCTTAGGAGGAAAAAAATAAGATCTAGAATTATTGTGGTTCTTTCTCTCCAAATTCTCCTAGAGAAAAGTATTTATGGGTGAAATATCAGAGGAGTCATATGCTTAAAGGTATTTAAATGAGTATGGGGCCTTATCAAAGATAGTATTACAGTTTAAGGACTCTGCTAGGTGTAAAATCCCAGCCCACACTTCCTTTTCTCAGCATACATAAGGAATGGTTAGAAACTATACCTAGGGAAATATATTATAATTCATTTCCCTACAACAGTGTGAGAAGATGTTTTGTTTCCTAGAGACAACCCCCAGGTTGAGAATAAGGGTAAATTCCTAGGACATCTTAGAGTCTCTTGAATATAAGTCAATGCAACTCAAGAATTAAATATGTAATGATTTAGATCTAGATCAATTATCTTACTGAGAGGAAAATCACATTTCACACATTAATAATATTTCATTCCAAAGAATTAAAGTTCATCCATGGTGGCCTACACACTTACAGTGAAGTTTCTTTGACTGTTGTAGTATAGGTGAGTGAAGTAATAAAGGAAGGAAATTTGGTGCATAGGGATAATTGTAGAATCCTATGCACTAAATGTCAGTAGAATTACGAATAGACAAAGAAAACAAAATCAGAAATCATGGAGTGCATTTTAAGGCCTTCAATCTCACATATTATAGGTACTATTTTCCATATAATGGCATAGATAAATCTAACATTCAAGATTGTAACAACTACAATTACATGATTTCTAAGAGGAAAGAAATACATATGAAAATCATGAACAAAGATAGAATCACATACTCCGCTATTCAATGCATGGAATCACCAAAAATTATTCATTAATCTTCAAGAACGTCATACATTTCATAAAGATCCAGAACTTGAAAAACTCACAAAAGATTATGGCCTCTAGAATAGAAAATTGAACCTTTAAAATAAAGTTCCTCTTCTCTTTTATAGGAAGAGTCTTAAAAAAACAATTACCAAAATATCTTGATGGGATACAACAATATAAACTAATCAACTGTGTGAGTGTGCCAATGGACTAGTTGTCCTAATTATTACATAATAAACTTGATTTCTTCCTGAAAATAAAATATTTATAGCATTTCAATAATGGAAGAGATATTTCATGATTCCAAATTAGAGAAATCTTGACTGTTGGCTAGCTTGATCCTTCGAAGTGGGCCCATGCTCCACTACCCATCTTTACCATGATTTTTAGATGTTTAGCTGCATCGCCGGTTTTGGAGGGGAAGAAGGCTTGATTTGTGTCTCATCGCTGAAGATAGCCTATCGCAATGGTGGAAGCATCTGACTGGAGATGCTGGTAAGTGATTTTAAAACCAACCAATTGGTATGGGGTTTAACCAAAAAATGCTAATTAGATTTGAGATCAACTTTGTTCAACTGGTTAACCCTATTTATGAACTTGGCCCCCCTATTCGAGGCAATTCCTATGCAATCTCTCTACATTTGATAGGGAATTCTCTAGACAACTAGAGATGAGATTTGATCCAAGTAAGAAATATTTAATGGATTTGACAAGGCATTTTAATTTCACGATCATGACTAATTATTTTTTTAACTATATGTATCTTGACTTTCCATCCCTTAGTAATGACCAATTTATGCATTGCATAAATTTTTATAAAGTCATATTTTCTCCCCTTAGCACCATCTTTGCATTCTAGCATTCCACTAAGTTCCTTCTTGGCTTCATCAAAACATGAGATCATTTCTACTAACTTATTAGTCAAAGCATTTCCCCTTGGCTTTCTTCATTGATTTTTTATGAGAGTGGTGGAATAATCCTTTGGAATTGGATGTTGTGGGTGCACAAAGGTCTGTACTCTATTTGGTATTGAGACAGAGGTAGTTGTGAATAGATGGAGCGGCTTGACATAGAACAATTTTAAATAGACATGTTCAAATTGTAATGGTCAGGATGTGAGCATATTTTAGGTGAGAAAAGGGAAGAGATGGTGTAGGGGGGAGACAGGTGGAAAATTCATATTAGGTGGAGGGAAAGGGAGGAGGGATTATGTTTCCTTTCAATTGTAAAATTTTATGCTTGGCCATAGTTTCTTTCCAAGTTGCTTGTTGTTCAGTTACTTCAACTTCCTCAATATCTTCACCTTCTTGATATATCACAACGTTATAAAATTCTTCAATGACCTCCATAAAAATTTTAATATAATCTTCATCCCATAATGCTTTCTAATATTTTACATTGTCAAGCACTAAGGGTATGTACATAATTTCCACCCCATACCTTAGAAAGAGATTTGTTTTGCAGGGCTTGAGAGTAATAGTTATTGTTGCCAAGGAATCTATCATTCTAATCTTCTCCCTGGGAAGAAATTAAATATTAAAGTCCAAGAAACAATTCCCAATTAGATCCCACACTTAATTCCTATAATATATGAACTTCAAATCTTGGTTTGGCATTAATTCTTATTTTTTTTCACAATCAGCTCAAAATCTCCAAAACATGACAAAAAATAGATTTTGAGATCTCTAGAAGCTTGTAGGCCCAACACTAATGCTTCACATTTAACAATGTTATTTGTACTATCAAATTCCAACTTATATGAGAGAGGAATAAGGTCACCTTTAGGGGATCTCAGTAGCACTCCTCCATTTCCTTCCTTGGCATAGGCCTCGTCAAAGTATAACTTCCATACATAGTCATTTTCATTTGTTGTTGATTTATCTATGAGAGAATTTCCACTTGGGTACCCTCCATAAATGGGTCATCCATTTCTAGTAGAAATCTTGAAAGATCATTTTCTTGCCAATATTTGGAGATTTATTTGAATTATACACTCTAGTGACAATTTTTACAAACCTGGATTCTCTGTACAACCTGTGCTCTTCTCCATCAAACAATGGAATTGTGACATATGTAAGATCTAGTGTGATAGACCCTTCAAGCTTATTTTCTGAGGATTTGGAGAGGAACATACCAAATCTTGCAGGAATCTCTGCAACAACAATATTCATTTTCACACTCTTCACATGGATTTGAGCCAAATTAACCACTAAATACTTGATTATTCCAAGGCATTGCACTCTTTTGGAATCAAAGGAATACAAGTCCTTATATGATTTTGTTATTTGCGGGCCTAATTCTTCCATGACATTCAAAGTCATAATATTATGAGAAGCTCCTAAATCAAGAGCAAAGTTATGCAAAACTAAATCATGAATCACTAGTGTAACATAAAATGGAGGGGTGAAAGGATCTTGCTCCTCCACATGTGGGTCAAACATGACTAATGACCTTTCTTTTTGGAAATTTAAACTATCTTTTGATCAGGCAATATGATACACATCTAGGAATTCAAAGTCTTTTTTGTTATAGACTAGATTTTTCAGCAATTCAGCCAAGGGAATAGATATTTTCACCTTCTCTAATTGTTTCTATAAACTAAAAATAGAGGCATTCACATCCACCTTCACTGGCTAAATTGGCTGTTTTTTTCTCTTGATGTATTGGTTTTTTATGCACTCGTATTTGCTTTCTATTTGAATATTTACACTTAGCATGAATGGCTTGGAAGGTTTCTCGTTTAGTTGGTAGATCAGGATTGGCATGTTTTACCCCTTATCAGTTGGTGTTCGGGTGGTATGTTAGAAAATTTCTTCATTTTGGTCTTGTGTCCACGGTGATTTTCAGGATCTCAAATCATATGTTCTAGGCAATTGTGCTTTCATGAAATCAAGAAACTGCTTACAATAAGCATCTATCTCTTGTTGATTGAAAAGGACATTTTGATCATCCTCCTCGTCTCCCTGTGGTTTTGTTTCGTTTTATTCTTCTGAAAGAGTTGAATGTTGATTCTATTGAACCTTAATAGCATATTCAATTCTTTCCTCAAGATCATATTCTAAATATGGGGGAGATTATATTTTTCTTTTCTTGGTCCTTTCTCTTTGCAGTAGTTGCAAAGGAGGTCTCTTATATTGGGGATTGAAGTTTTTGTTGGGGCATTATTGGACTTGTCAAGGATGATTTTTTTTCAATCTCTAACTTCACTAGGTTGTTTGAAATGTTTCTAATCAACTTATTCATATCATAACACTTCTTCTCTTGAGTATCCCTCACCTGGCTAGAGGAGTTGGATTTATCTTTTCCTCTTCTCCTATCAATATGTTATTCCTTTGCTTTCAAATTCCATGTAGATGAAAAATTTGCTTCAACTTCCAAAGCATCAGTCTAGATTTGGTCCAGTGTGAGGGATTTCCTCTCTCTAAGGGTAAACATGAAATATGACTCAAAGGCCCCAACAAAGACCACCTTAGTTGCTTCTTGTGGGAGTTGAATTTCACCAGGCAAGTTTTTATACATTTTATTAAACATTTTTATAAATTATGTGACATATTCATTGTGCCTTTTCTTTATTGCATTAAATTTAGTCAAGAAATATCCATGTTCTTTCACCTCCTACCATTTTTACATAAATGTGTTCTCTAATTCCTCCCATGTGTTGATTGAATTGTTTGGCAAGGTCTTGAATCGGCTTCTAGCGCCCCCATCTAAAGACTAAACAAATAGCCTCATGACTACATCCAAATGTTCTACATTCAAGTTTTTTGTAAATGCACAAATGATATTAATATGTTTTTTGGTTGTGACATCATCTTCCCTAGTGAATCCAAGTAGGATTTTGATATAGTCTTGGGGCATTGCACTCAAAGAATGTTGTAGATTCAATGGAGCATATTTTTTGAGTAAGAAGCCAGGGACAACCATATTTTACAAAGGAGCTTGAAGAAGATTGGATGCAAGGCTTGGGTCAAAGGTTGGGTAGTAAAATGAGATTTGGTGTGAAATAGTAGTGGGGGTTTGAGCTCAACTATTAATGAGAATATCTTTCAATTCTTTAACTCTTTGGAAGATATGCTATGTAAAAGGATCAAAATTGATACAAGTATCTTTAGACTTAGGTTTTGAAAAGTAAAATCCAGGTGGAGGAAAAAAATCTTTTGATAACTCTAAAATCATGGATGAGGTTTCAGTGTATTTTATCTCATCTTTCTAAGAGCTAGCAGTTGAGGCCTCAGGAGAAAAAAAATAAGATCTAGAGTTATTATGGTTCTTTATTTGCAAATTCTCATGGAGATAATTATTTATGGGTGAAATATCAGAGGAGTCTTATTCTTAAAGGTATTTAAATGAGTATGGGGCCTTATCAAACATAGTATTATAGTTTAAGGACTCTGCTAGGTGTAAAATCCGAGCCCACACTTCCTTTTCTCACCATACATATGGAATGTTTAGAAACTATACCTAGGGAAATATATTATAATTCATATCCCTACAATGGTGTGAGAAGATGTTGTGCTTCCTAGAGACAACCCCTGGGTGGAGGATAAGGGTCAATGCCTAGGACATCTTAGAGTCCCTTGAATATAAGTCAATGCAACTCAATTATTAAATATGGAATGATTTAAATCTAGATCAATTATCTTACTAAGATAAAATCATATTTCACACATTAATAATATTTCATTCCAAAGAATTAAAGTTCATCCATGGTGGCCTACACACTTATAGTGAAGTTTCTTTGACTATTGTAGTATAGGTGAGGGAAGTAATAAAGGAAGGAAATTTGGTGCATGGGGATAATTGTAGAATCCTATACACTAAATGTCAGTAGAATTATGAATAGACAAAGAGAACAAAATCAGAAATAATGGAGCACATTTTAAGGCCTTCAATCTCACATATTATAGGTACCATTTTCTATAGAATGACATAGATAAATCTAACATACAAGACTGTAACAACTACAATTACATGATTTGTAAGAGGAAAGAAACACATATGAAAATCATGAACAAAGATAGAATCACATACTCCACTATTCAATGCATGGAATCACCAAATATTATTCGTTAATCTTCAAGAACATCATACATTTCATAAAGATCCAGAACTTACAAAACTCACAAAAGATTATGGCCTCTAGAATAGAAAATTGAACCTTTCAAATAAAGTTCCTCTTCTCTTTTATAGGAAGAGTCTTAAAAAAACAATTACCAAAATATCTTGATGAGATACAACAATATAAACTAATCAACTATGTGAGTGTGCCAATGGACTAGTTGTCCTAATTATTACATAATAAACTTGATTTCTTCCTGAAAATAGAAAATTTATAGCATTTGAATAATAGCAGAGATATTCCATGATTCTAAATTAGAAAAATCTTGATTGTTGGCTAGCTTGATCCTTCGAAGTGGGCCCATGCTCCACTACCCATCTTTACCGTGATTTTTGAATGTTTAGCTACATCGCTAGTTCTGGAGGGGAACAAGGCTTGATTTGTGTTTGATCGCTGAAGATAGCCTCTCGCAATGGTGGAAGCATTTGATTGGAGAAGCTGGTAAGTTATTTTAAAACCAACCAATTGGTATGGGGTTTAATAAAAAAATGTTAATTAGATTTGAGATCGACTTTGTTCCATTAGTTAACCCTCTTTATGAACTTTGCCCCCTATTCAAGACAATTCCTAGGAAATCTCTCTACATCTGATAGGGAATTCTCTAGACAACTAGAGATGATATTTGATCCATGTAAGAAATATTTAATGGATTTGACAAGGCATTTGAAATTTCACGATCATGACTAACTATTTTTTGTACTATACGTATCTTGACTTTCCATCCCTTAGGAATGACCAATTTATGCATTGCATCAATTTTTGGAAAGTCATATTTTATCCCCTTAGCACCATCTTTCCATTCTAGAATTCCTCTAAGTTCCTTCTTGGCTTCATCAAAACATGAGATCATTTCTACTAACTTATTAGTCAGATAATTTCCCCTTGGCTTTCTTTGTTGCTTTTTGATGAGAGTGGTGGAAGAATCCTTTGGAATTGGATGTTGTGGGTGCACAAAGGTCCTTACTCTATTTGGTATTCAATTGGAGGTAGTTGTGAACAAATGGAGTGGGTTGACACAGAACAATTTTAAATAGACAAGTTCAAATTGTAATGGTCAGGATGTGAGCATCTTTCAGGTGAGAAAAGAGAAGAGATGGCTTGGGGGGAGATAGGTGGAAAATTCATATTAGGTGGAGGAAAAGGGAGGAGGGTGATGAATCAAATAGTTTCATGCTCGCTTGCCATCCTCACCTGATAGTGGTCCCTACCACTGAAGTTGTCACTGCATTGGCCTAATAGGTGGCAGGGCCAATTTGCCTCCTCCAGCAAGGTGCCTAGGCATACATGGAGGAGAGGTTTGACCCCATGGAATTAATCACAACAATTGATTTTCTAGATTTACGTTATTAACTATGACTTCTCAGGCACAAGCGTCATCTTAAATATCACGCTTGTTTACATGTCAAAGCTTCTCCTAGGTGGGGTTGCCTCGAGATGGATGGGGATCCACCACATAGGTGGATGATATTTAACCATTTAGACTTGGAAATTTGGGGAAGGCACAATGCCATTCGACATTTCCTTTGTGCCAAAAATGGTGCTTCCAGGACTTCCTCACTATTGAGCTAGAACTTGAATGTCCCAGTGCTCTGGTCCGCTGATCCGTAGAAGCCCAACTCCTTTTGAAATGTAATTGGAAATTGTTATGAGATTCTAACCCTCTGGGGTATGTTTTCAAGATGACATCACACTGATTTCAGGTGATCCACCTATCGACCGGTGATTTGTCGATGTGTCATCCATATATGGGCCCTTTGGGTGCCTAAAAACACTAAAACTACTTGACACGTGTCCACCTCCTAGTGGGTGGTTGCTAGCTTCACCTTTGCCCAATGACCTGCTACCACCTGTCTAGTCAGAGTAGAGAGACAAGGGTTTTTGATCCTTTGTTTTGTGATTTTTTTCTTTATAAAAGGTTCAATCCTCACACTTTTAAAAATTCATTTAAGAAAGGTTTCAGGGTCTTGGGGTCACAAGTGTTAAGTTGTGTTATATTCTTTCCACTTAGTTAACAAGGGGTTTGAAGGGCACCCATAACCCAACTTTATGGGGTAAGGGGCAGCGCCCCATAAAATTTTGGCTTTTTGACCCTATGTGAGGTTGGGCAGACCCACCTATGATTTTGTGCATGATTTTCACACATGTTTTTTGGACGCGATGGTTTTCGGTCCATGGTATTGGATGCTTCGGCATGTATAAATATCTATTGTAAAATTGAAATGAAAATAATGAAAAATCAAGCTGGTAGTCCCAGTTTTCGGATTTAGGGAAAAATCTATTTGTATATGTTTTTTATGTGTTATGATCTCTCATTGTCTATTTTTTGTGTTTTAGAATTCATATGCAGGTAATTTGTGTACGAGGTTAAAACCTACATTTGGTATCGGAGCTATTTTGGCTTCAAGGGGACACCTTTGTTGGTGAGGGGTTTCGCTTGGGCCTGTGGTAGACCCTATTCAGTGGGAGATCTGCGAGATTGATTTTGGTGGTGAAAGAAGATGGCGAACAGTGGAAAGATAGAGATCGAGAAATTTAATGGTCAAAGTTTTGAGTTATGGAAACTCAAGATGGAGGATCTGTTGGTGGATAAACACCAGTGGATCGCTGTAGATCCGGGTATCAAACTAATGGGAGTGTCCAATGAAGAATGGAAGAAGTTGGATTGGAAGGCAAAGAGCATAATGCGATTGTGTGTCTCAGATTTAGTATTGTTGAATGTATCAGGGGAAGCTAGGGTGAAGGCTTTGTGGGACAAGTTAGGGATTTTGTACCAATCTAAGTCTCTGGTGAATAAACTGTTCTTGCGGAAAAAGTTGTATAACCTGAGGATGAAGGATGGAGACTCGGTGACAGAGCATCCAAATGCTTTTAATACTGTGGTAAGTTAATTAGCATCTGTTGATATTAAAATTTCAGATGAAGATAAGTGCATCAATTTGTTGTGTCCTCTACCAGATTCATGGGATAATCTGATTATTGCAATAGGTAGCAATGCAGCTGCCTTGCATTTTGATGAAATAGTCTCATCCTTGCTGATGGAGGAGATGAGATGGAAAAATATGGAGAGACAAAATGGTGATGCCTTGTCTATACGAGGGCGGACCTAGAACAGAAACAAAAATAATTCATCGAGTGGGAGATCTAAATCTCCAGGAAAACCTGTAAAGGTGGTGTGCTGGAAATGTGGAAAGGAAGGGCACTACAAAAGGGACTGTAAATCTAAAGCTCCTGACAAAGGAAAGGGACCTGATGAGGCTCCTTCTGCAGAGGCGAAAACCACCTCAGATGAAGGTGGGGATGTGTACTTGGCTTCTTCAAGTACACATGTAGATCATGAGGCATGGTTATTGACTCAGGTGCATCCTTTCACTTCACTCCCCATAGAGAGTTGTTCTGTGAGTATGAGAAATACGATGGTGGTGATGTCTTCTTAGGAGATGATAGGAAGGCTAGAATCAAGTTGGTCTGTGAAAAAGTGAAAGTTGAAGTTGCAAGGTGGAAGGGTTAGAACGCTTCCAGGTGTTCTACATATTGCTGCATTAGCCAAAATTCTAATTTATGTTAGCAAGTTTGATGATGCAGGTGTACAAATAGTGTTCGAGAAGGATACCTGCAAGATGGTCCAAGGAGCACTGGTGATTGATGCGAGGAGTTCGGATTGGAACTCTGTACAAGTTGCAAGGTAGCACTGTTGTTGACGGGTGCAATAGTTCTATGGTTCCTGAAAATGGAGCAGAAAATCTAGTGGTCTCTGGAGAGAAGACCATGTTGTGGCATCAAAGGCTTGGACATATTGGAGAGAAGGGCCTTCGAATACTTCATGGTAAAGGTATGGTAGAAGGTATGAGTAATAGCTCTCGGGATTTTGATTTCTGTGAAAATTGTGTATATGGGAAGCAGAATCGGGTGAGTTTCCCCTCTGGTGGTAAGAGGACGAAACAAATATTAGAGCTTGTGCACAGTGATGTGTTTGGACCTGTGAAAGTTCCATCACTAGGTAAGTCTGTGTACTATGAATCATTTATAGATGACTTCTCAAGTAATACATGGATATATTTCCTTAAGAAGAAATCTGAAGTCTTTGACAGGTTTAAAGAATTTAAGGCTCTGGTGGAAAATCAGACAGAGAAGAAGATAAAGGTACTGAGGACAGATAATGGTGGAAAATTCTGCAGCAAGGAATTTGAAGAATTTTGTAAGAAGTGTGGTATAGCACGGCAGAAGACTACTCCATATACACCTCAGCAAAATGGAGTTGCAGAAAGAATTAACAAGACGTTGATGGAAAGGGAAAGAAGCATGCTCAGTGGTGCCGGGTTAGGACAGGAATTCTGGGCAGACGCGGTGGATACTGCATGTTACTTGGTCAACAGGTCACCTTCATCAGCGTTGGAGGATAAGACTCCACAAGAAGTATGGACTGGTAAGAAACCCTCTCTTTCACATCTGAGGGTATTTGGATGTGATGCATATGTACATGTTCCAAAGGAGCACCGAACCAAGTTGGATAGTAAATCTGAAAAGTGCATCTTTATTGGGTATAAGGATGGTTTAAAGGGTTATAAGCTTTGGAACCCAGTAACAAAGAAGGTTGTGTACAACCGAGATGTGGTGTTTAGAGAGGTGAAAGATGTTATTAAACATGAAGTTCAACCAAAGGAACATGAGAAGATAGAGTTTGAGCTAAAGGAGGAAGAATCAGACTCTACAGCAGAGGAGGAATTAGAAAATGAAGAGCCAAAAACTCCAGCTGTGAGAAAATCAGTTCAAGAAAGAAGGCAGCTAGAAAGGTATAGTCCATCTTCTTTCTGATCAAATTTTTCTTTATCTATTATGGATAATGATCCCAGAACTATGAAGGAATCAGTGGATTCAGAGCATGAAAAACTCTGGAAAGAGGCCATGGTTGATGAAATGGCATCTTTGCACAAAAATGAGGCTTGGGATCTAGTGAAGTTGTCGGCTGGAAGGAAACCCATTAGTAGCAAATGGGTGTTCAATAAGAAGAAAAATGTAGAAAAAAAAAGTGGAGAAATGCAAAGCTTGGTTGGTAGAAAAACGCTATTCCCAGGTGCTGGGAATTGATTTTGTTGCTATTTTTTCTCCTGTTGCCAAGGTAACTTCTATTAGATTACTTTTATCTATTGTCGCTGCTTTTGATTTTGAGGTAGAATAGATGGATGTGAAGACAACATTTCTTCATGGGGATCTGGAAGAGGAAATCTACATGAAGCAACCTGAAGGCTTTACGGTGAAGGGTAAGAAAGAACTAGTATGCAAGTTAAAGAAGTATTTGTATGGGTTAAAACAATCACCAAGGATGTGGTATCAAAAATTTGATACATTTATATGGGGACTTGGCTTCACCAGAAGCAAAGCAGATCACTGTGTGTATCTTAAATTAATTGGTGACCGTGTTATTTATCTTGTCTTGTATGTGGATGATATGTTGCTGGTTGGAAATGACAAAGAAAATATCCAGGATTTGAAGACCCAATTGTCCTCCAAATTCGACATGAAAGATGTTGGTGCTACAAACTATATTTTGGGCATGGAAATTAAAACATATTGGGAAAAGAGGAAGCTCTGGTTAAACCAGAGGAAGTACATTGAGACAATATTGCAGAGAATTAATATGTAGGATAGTAAACCGGTGAAGATTCCTATTCTTGTAGGTGTGAGGTTATCTGTTGAACAGCGTCCCAAGACACAAGAAGAGGAAGAGGACATGTCCCGTGTTCCATATGCAAGTGTAGTCAGTAGCTTGATGTATGCAATGGTCTGTACTAGGCCAGACATTGCACATGCAGTAGGAGTATTGAGTAGGTTTATGTCAAAACTAGGGAAGGAGCAGTGGACATCAGTAAAGTGGGTTTTAGGTATTTGTGTGGCACTAGTGATTATGGTTTGTGCTACCAAGGAAGACTAGGATTGGACAGAGTGTTGGATATTCGTGGCTTTGTTGATGCAGACTGGGCTGGAGATCTAGATTAGAGAAAATCTACAAGTGGGTATGTGTTTAACTTATTTAGAGGTGTAGTCAGATGGATGAGTAAGAAACAATTTGTAGTGGAACTATCAACTACAGAGGCAGAATACATGGCAGCCACTCATGCAAGAAAGGAAGCAGTTTGGTTGCAGAGATTGTGTTCAAGTATGGTGTTAGTACAGAAAGCTATAAGGATAGACTGTGACAGCCAAAGTGCAATTTTCATGGCAAATAACCTTGCATATCATTCGAAGACAAAGCAAATTGATGTTCAATATCACTTTATGAGGGATATGATAGAAGACAAAAAGGTGTTGCTGGTAATGGTGGACACTTTGAAGAATACTGCAGATGCATTGACAAAATATGTGAGCTCTAAGAAGTTCTCTTGAAGTAGAGAAACAATGGGCATTACAAGGTTGGATAAATGACTAATCTCTCTTGTGGCTCCCTGTGGAAAGAAAACAACAAGCGGGAGAATGTTGGGTTGTGTTATATTCTTTCCACAACTAGCCCATGTAGTTAATTGGGGGTTAGAGGGGGGGAGGTCACAGGGGGTTTGAGGGGCACTCGTAACCCCACTTTATATAGACCATTGCATACATCAGGCTACCGACTGCACTTGCATATGGAACATAGGACATGTCCTCTTCCTCTTCTTGTGTCTTGGGACGCTATTAAACAGATAACCTCATGCCTACAAGAATAGGAACCTTCACCAGTTTACTATCCTACATATTAAACTTTTGAGTATTGTCTCAACATACTTTGGTTTAACCAGAGCTTCCTCTTTGCCCTATCTCTTTTAATTTCCATGCCCAAAATATGGTTTGCAACACCAACATCTTTCATGTCGAATTTGGAGGACAATTGGGTCTTCAAATCCTGGATAATTTCTTTGTCATTTCCAACCAGCAACATATCATCCAAATACAAGACCAAATAAATAACACGGTCACCAATTAATTTAAAATACACACAATGATCTGCTTTTCTTCTGGTGAAGCCAAGTGCCCGTATAAATGTATCAAATTTCTGATACCACATCCTTGGTGACTGTTTTAACCCATATAGAGACTTCTTTAACTTGCATACTAGTTCTTTCTTACCCTTCACCACAAAGCCTTTAGGTTGCTTCATGTATATTTCCTCTTCCAGATCCCCGTGAAAGAATGTTGTCTTAACATCCATCTATTCTACCTCAAAATCAAAAGAAGCAACAACAAATAAAAGTAATCTAATAGAAGTTACCTTGGCAACAGGAGAAAAAATATCAACAAAATCAATTCCCGGAACCTAGGAATAACCTTTTGCTACCAATTGAGCTTTGTATTTCTCCACTTTTCCTTCTGCATTTGTCTTCCTTTTGAACACCCATTTGCTGCCAATGGGTTTCCTTCCATTCGGAAACTCCACCAGATCCCAAGTCTCATTTTTGTGCAAAAATGCCATTTCATCAACCATGGCCTCTTTCCAGAGTCTTCTATCCTCTGAATCCACTACTTCTTTCACAGTTCTGGGATCACCATTAGTAACAAACAAAGCAAAATTTGAACATAAAGCAGATGGACTATACCTTTCTGGCTATCCTATTTCTCGAACTGATCTTCTCACAGCCAGAGTTTGTGGCTCTTCATCTTCTGATTCCTCCTCTGTTGTAGAGACTGATTCTTCCTCCTTTAGATGAAACTCTATCTTCTCAGGTTCCTTTGGTTGGAATTCATATTTAATAACATCTTTCACCTCTCTAAACACCACATCTCGGCTACACACAACCTTCCTTATTACTGGGTTCCAAAGCTTATAACCCTTTAAACCATCCTTATACCCAATAAAGATGCACTTTTCAGATTTACTATCCAACTTGGTTCGTTTCTCCTTTGGAACATGT
>APFE030605163.1:219451-287055 GCA_000404065.3 Pinus taeda
TACAGACAAGGCATCACCATTCTGGCTCTCCATATTTTTCTGTCTCATCTCCTCCGTCAGCAAGGATGAGACTATTTCCTCAAACTACAAGGCAGTTGCATTGCTACCTGTTTAGTCAATTTAGTATGTTCTAAATTGCTACATTAATTATCAATCCGGGAGTCGTAAACTGATGAAGTGTGGCGCACTGTATGTGCAAGACAACCTCTTTCTTACTTTTATTGTTTTCAATTTTATTTTGTTTTTGGGGTTTTGTCTTTGTTGGTCTCCTAATGAAAATGGAAATCCTATTCCTAGGTTTCAAGAATACTTTTAGAGGGCAAGTATGGATGTAGATTTAAGACAAGGTTTATGTCTCTTATGATAATTTCCAGAACTTAGCACTGCAAAAGATCTCAAGACATGCTATTGATAAAAATAGTACTTGAACAGGGATGTAAATATGTAGCTACTTAAATCAAATGAAAGATGAAATACTGATCATGAATTCATTGTCTCTGTTGCCCATCTAATTACAAAAATAAAATCTAAACTATTGCACTCAAACAAACCAAAAATTGCAGACTAATGAAAGCACGACCAATTTACTTCACTTATAATCTGATAGCTCGCCAAGTAACTTCTCGGGTTAAGCCATGGCACTAGAGATAATGTCAAATAACATGAAGAATTGATATCTAAACTACTTACTTGCAGATTAATGAAAGCAAAATCAAATTACTTCACTTATAATCCGATAGCTTGCCAAGTAGCTTCTCAGGTTAAGCCATGGCACCGGAGATAACGTCAAATAACATGAAGAACTTGATATCTAAACTACCTACTTGCAGATTAATGAAAGAAAAATAAAATTATTTCACTTATAATCTGATAGCTCGCCAAGTATCTTCTCGGGTTAAGCCATGGAACCGGAGATAACGTCAAATAACATGAAGAGATTGATATCTAAACTAGCTAATAGTAGCAACAAATATCACTGAAATCAAAGCATAACTAAAATTGAAAAGCTTAAAATTTTTAGCAGAGAGACAAATTTCGTGTCACTATTTGATGCAAAAATTATATGAAAAATCTTGAGCATAACCTATCCTGAAACACACTAATCAGTGTTAGTAGAAAGTATGCAATGCTGGAAAATCATGTACAAGAGTAAAAGATTAACACCATAAACAAATTATGAAACATATACAGTGGAAATAAGAGAAACGATGCATGAAAACTTTACAAAAACGAAAATCAAAACCTCAGCCATCAGGGGCCCTCTGCACGGCCTTTTTTTAATACACTGTCAACCCAAAATCATGCTTTAAACAGTCATAGGAAACCGAGTTTTTATATTGTAAAACAGAGGATATGTCTTCTTGTTACAACAACGGGACTAACGCTACAGCAACAACATAAAAACTAACATCAAGCCTAACTACTTGCATTTGCAAATGCTTTATTTATAGAGGAAAATAGATAACTGTTTTTCTATGAGAAATCTTCAACAGAGGACACATAAACAGGACAAAACTTGTAAGTTCAACCTCCTGGTTGCCATGATCATTCAATCTACAAAAGGTGTATTTTGGATTTGTGTCATGGAGATGACCTATAGCTGTCAAGAGGGATCCACGAATCTAGGAACGGTCTTGGACCTTTCACGTGTTGAAATAGAGACCTATTTGATGTAGGACTCCTTGTTTGGCTGTCCTTTGACCAAGGTTTTTCTTCATGAATTCGACTGAATAGATAGGACCTTGTCCATGTGTAGATAATTTCTAAGCTACCCACGTGCCTTGTTTCACCAGCCGACACCTGTAACCTATAGAACAATAAAAATAGCCGCGGAATTGTGAGTTAGCTGTGGAAAGTGGCTACATTCCGTAGCTGATGAACAAAATCTAAATCAAATTTCACACACAAGGATATAGTTATAAAACCACTTAAATGCACTCCTAGAATCAATATGTAATGATCTTTGATAGCTTATGTGGCACTGATGTGGGAAAAAGGTCTAGGAAAGTATGTAGAATAGAGGTAGTTTTAGGGCTCAACATACCCCCACTGTGAAGATGTTGCATGTCCTCATGCAACCAAAATTGTGACTATCCTTCCTTCAATTCATCTAATCTGAGACTTCTCCTAATACATCTAGCCTTCTTTTCTTCTTCCTTTGTGTCACTGTCATCCTAAGCTTCATTATTAGGCACCTGTATTTGAGGTTGATGAGAGCTCTTCTCAACCTCCTATTCTTTTTCTTCAATTTCCTATTTTTCTTGTGCCACAATCCAAGATGCAACATGGTGTTGTCATGGATAATTTTATCCAACCTGCTCTATTCTTTCAATGTTTCATTTTCCCTTTTGATGTGTCTATTTAGGACTTCTAGTTCAAAAACTTCCTGTTTTAATGATTGGATCAAAACTTCCTAAGCTGTATTGGGCTGATTAGATGAAGTGCCCTGGTCTGTTGCAGTCTTTTCCAATGATTCAATAAAATCATACATATGTTGCTGAGTTGGATCTATTTCTGGTGTAACCTTTCTTGGACTGATTTCAAAATCTAGTTGAGGAAAAGGAGAATGTTGTGGGTTGTGGTCAGGAGGAGTGATTGCTGGTGTGTTCTGGTGTTTCCCCTCCTAAGTCTATGAAGTGATCCCCTTTGATTTGCACTTTCTTCAATTTTCCTTTAAGTCTTGAGCTCCTTCTTAAATTCTGTGAGCTGGTACCTCCCTTTTCTACACTCTGTTTTTCCTCTCTCTTTTCTTTTGCCTTAGCTAATTGTTCTTTAAGATGAATTAGTCTTTCAAAAAGTATATGTTCCTCTTCTGAGGAAGGTTATGTGGTTTGATAAACATCTTCAACATTTCTTTTCCCCTTATGTTTCACTTGTTTTCTAACCTTAGTCAAAGTTTCAGACAACATTTCTTCCTTACTGGTTTCTTTAGTTATGCTAGTAGGAGTTTCTTGAATGTTTACACTTGTTTTTCTTCTCCTACTTTTTCTTTTTGAGCTACCTTCAGGTGTTTCAGGTGGGTCCTGAAAGAAATTTCTAATCAGGAACTATTCCCATGTGTCCTTTCTTTCCTTCAATTGTTTTTCAATCAGAATTTCAATAAGACTGTGATGATAAAGATGAGGCTCTACATCATCCAGATTCTTTTTTACAGTGGTGGACATCTTTTTCAAGCTACTCAACAAGAAATAAGGCAAATTGATGGTTTGATTCTCCAGAAAATTCATTAACAACCTTATATGGTACATGTACATGGACCCAAACCTTCCTTCACACGTAATAAACTTCTGAATTATCAACAGCAAACTAGTCCATTTTTCCTTTAGGGCAGAAACAGGGATTCCACGTTTAAAAAATAGTTATATCCATACCTGGGTTACGCAAAATGATCCTCCAGGACCTCTCATCGAAGTCTTTGTTTTTGAACCATCGTTCTCCTTCCTGTGGGAGCTCCGTTGCTGCTACAATGGATGCCTCTGTGACCGAAAATTTGATATCCCCGACCTCAACTTCCATGCCATTGAAGGACCTCAAAAATGTCTTCATGACTTCTTTATTATGACCCTTGAATTTCTTGATAAACTGCAATGACCTTTCTTTCCTTAACGTGCTCTTTAACTGTGGATAACCCTCCATGAATTTAGGCCCATGCGAATCTGTTCTTACCAGAAGGCCCATTCCTTCCTCTTGCTTCGAAAATACCTCTATAAGTGATGGACTGTAAGTGATGGTTTGACGGAGGTGGAATAGTTGTATGAGTGGAAGATGGGGGAGGATTGTAGATAAAACTAGTAGTTACGAGACAGAAAGAATATAGAGCATGCAACGAAAATGAGTTCACGGAGTAGAGGTTTGTATAAACAACCCTGAACTGGAAATCGTAAACTCAATGTGAGAGTATGGAAACAGAGTGAGTTTGGCAGAATTTTAAAATAAAAGGTTGCGGAGTGGACGTTAGCAATTTCATAAAATGACTCGGAGTGGTGCGACAAAGGAGAGTTGTGGTCAATTGGCTTATGTCTTCATGATTAACCAGTTCAACAGGTGTAATGCAAACGTACAATTAAGTACGAGTTAGATTCGGAAGATGATCATGAGGTCGTTGGAATTCAATGTGGAGTTAGTGGTGGAATTATGCAAAGGTCATGGAGGAGTTAAGGAGGCTATCAATTCGAATCATTACACATGATGGAGCCAGTGGTTTTGCAACTATACAGATTATGTGTTTTAAAATGCTATTTGAAATTGATTTTGCTCATACCTTAGAATCTTACCACTTCCTTTTGCTAACTTTTGATTGGCTGCTTCTTGTTGGTGCTTTAGGTGCTAGCATCTTCAAAATATCTTCCTCTTCCATACCAAAATCTGGTTTTCATCATTACTTGGCTAACATTTAACTGTCACTGTAGAGTAACAGAGAATTAGCTGCAAAATCAGCAATCAGTTGCGGAATCAGAATTCGGCTGCGGAAACCGATATAGTGAATAATGTATGACTTGGTGAAGTGAATGGATATGGATAAAAATGAATGATGACTGAATGAATGAAAACTAGACATGAAAGGAATTTTATTGGTGGAATGGAATGAAATGAAGTGAAGTGAAATGACATGAAATGGAACAACTATGAATGAAATGTGAATTTTTTTTTTTGGAAAATATAGGGCGTTAGAAGTTTTTAATTTTCGCCCTGTATTTTCTATATAAGACTGCCAATCAGTGATTGGTTTTCAGGCTTATACATTTTTTTTTTTTTTAAACAATGAAAAGAACAAAGACTAGGCTGGTGGAGAAGAAGGATTCTTCTTCACCAGCCTTATTGCGGAATTATCTTGAAAGATTTTGACAAATTCCTCCTTTGAGAGTGGCTTATGATAGATCTTCAATCTGTGACCATTCACAATGAGAGGAGATTGATACTCATCAATGGTTTTGATTCTTACCGCTCCATTGCTAAAAACTTTTTCAATCACATATGGCCCAAGCCAATGAGTCTAAAATTTACCTTTGAAATCTTTGAACTTGGAATCAAATAGAAATGCCCAATCTCCCTCTTTAAACTTTCTCTCCTTGATGTATTTTTCATGCCACTTAGCTCTTTGATATTGAAGTAGATCAGTTCTTAGGATTGCTTCTTGTCTGATCTCATCTAGTTCATTCAATTGTTCCCTTCTATGCTTTTAAGCTTCTGATAGATCCATTCCCAATTGAACTACCATCTTGAAGGTCTTAACTTGGAACTCAATGGAGAGCAGAACTTCTTTCCCATAAACAAGTTCATAGGGAGAATGTCCTGTTGTGTTCCTCCATGTGGTTCTGTAGGCCCATAAGGCTTCAGGAAGCCTTTCTGCCCAATCTCTTCTATGTAGATGAATAGTCTTGGTAATGATGCCTTCAATTGCTTTTTTTGTGGACTCTACTTAACCATTTTCTTGCGGATGGTAAGGAGTGGATTTTCCGTGCTTGACCTTGTACTCTTCCATCAGCTTTTCCACTAGTTTGGATGTGAATTGACCTCCTTGATTTGTCACAATTTCTCTTGGAACACCAAAGTGAGTAAAAATATCCTCATAAAGAAAACTAACAACTGAATTCTCGGTAGCAAAAAATAATGCTTTGGCTTCTACCCATTTAGTGACATAAACAGTAAATACCAATATATACTTTTTTTGTTTAGATGGTGGATTAATAGGTCCAATAAAGTCTAAAGACCATTTTTCAAAGGGTTCGATGAGTACCTGTGGTTGCAATTTCATCTCATTTGAGGGGGTAGGTTTCCCTACTCTTTGGCAGCTATCAAACCTTTTGACATATTGTTTTGCATCTTTGAAAAGGGACGACCAATAATATCCTAAAGAAAGGATTTTATAGGCTATCCTTTTGTCAGCAAAGTGTCCACCACACAGTTGATCATGACATGCTTTGAGAATATCAGGCATTTCATCTTCCCTGACACATCTTCTGATCACAAGATCTAGCCCTGTTTTAGACAATTCGTTAGAAATCCATGAATATTTTGAACTCTCCTGAATAATCTTTCTTCTTTCACTAGGAAATAAATGTGGAGTTAGTTTCCATGTAACCAAGTAGTTAGCCATATTTGCATACCAAGGAGTTTTAGTAGTTGCTGCAAATAAATATTTATTTTCCCTGGTCTATCTAACACAGTAATATTGAATTCCTATAAAAGTAAGAGCCACCTTGTAACTCTGCCATTAGTAACAGGTTTGTTCATTAGATATCTAATTATAGAATGATCAGTATGAATAAAATTTTCTATATAATGTCTGAACTTATTGATTGCATGAACAATAGCTAAGAATTCCTTTTCAGTCATAGTATAATTCAACTCAGTGGGAGTCAAATTTTTACTGGTATAGTAAATGGCACAAGGAACTAAGTCTTTTTGTCCCAACATAGCCCCTAGACCTGTATCTGAAGCATCTGTAGAAATATGGAAAGGAAGTTTCCAATTTGGTCCTCTCAAGATAGGTGCTTTAGATATTCTTGTTTTCAAAGTTTCAAATGCTAATTGGCAATCAGGACTCCATTTGAATTCACAATGTTTTGTAAGTAGTTTAAAGAGTGGAGATGTTATTTTGGTGAAGTTTTCTATAAATATTCTATAATATCCAGTAAATCCTAGAAAACTTCTAACATCTTTTTGAAAATTTGGAATAGGTAACTTGGAGATGACTTCAACCTTTGATTTATCAACTTTAATCCCATCCCCTGAAATATGATGTCCTAAAACAATACCTTCAGTAAACATCATAAAGCATTTTTCATGGCTTAATGAAAGGTTTGTTTCTTTACATCATATAAGGACTTTTTCCAAATTTTCTAATGCCTCTTCAAATGTATTACCATAAACTGTAAAATCATCCATATATACCTCTACAAAATCATGGATTAGATCAGAAAAAATTCTTAGTACTGCTCTTTGGAATGTTGCGGATGCATTACATAATCCAAAAGGAAGCACTCGATAAGAAAAAGGTCCCCATGGATAGGTAAATGTGGTTTTATCCTGATCCTCAGGTGCTACCTGAATTTGATTATAACCACTAAAACCATCCAGAAATGAAAAGTACTTTTCGCCTGCTAATGTATCTAATACTTGATCGATAAAGGGCAAAAGAAAGTGATCCTTCAAAGTTGCTTTATTCAATTCCCTATAATCAATGCACACCCTCCATTTACCATTCTTTTTGGGTACTATAACCAAGGGAGAAACCCATCGGCTATCTGAAATTGGGTAAATGAAGTTTAAATTGAGTAGTTTTTGGAGCTCTTCTTTCACAATCTCCTTAAGATTTGGATTCATCCTTCTTTGAGGTTGTCTTATTGGTCTACTATTTTCATCGATATAGATATGATGGATGCAACTCTTAGGTTCAATACCTTTCATATCAATATACTCCCATGAAAATGCAGCAGAATGTTTTTGCAAGACTCTGATTAGCTCTTCTTGTTGTAACTTTTCCAAATTTTTGTTGATATTCAATGTTTTACCTGGAAAAACTTCGACTACAGAACTACCAAACTCTTCCATACAGTAAAGAGACATTTGCCTTGATGACAAATATTCAATATCAGAATCTAACTGAAATTATGTGTGGTCATATTCTAAAGATGTTTCAAAATTTTCTAATGTGTTCAAAATTTGACTATCTTCACTAACTTCAGAGATATTAAAGATAGGATGTATAATATCTTCATCATTGACCCATTCATTGTCTCCTACTTCTATAATTGCTTTTGCTGGAGGATACAAATTGAATTTCTTTGTTGAACTACCATCAGAAATGTACATATCCCCAGATCTACAACTAATGAAAGCATCAGCTGTGATTAGCCAAGGTCTTCCTAAGATGAGTGGGTGCCCTCCTAGATTACTCTTGGGAGTCAAAATCATGAAATATACTGGATATTCCAAAGAATCTAAGGAGACTAAAATATATTCTAATACACCATATGGTTTGATTACTGATCTATCTGCAAGTTGCAACAAGGTGGGGTGTAAAAAGAAGATTAGGATGTTTAAGTTGTTCCATAGTCTATCTACTCATAATGTTTATAGAAGCCCCTAAGTCAATCAATGTATTTGGAATTTCTATCCAATTTATGTGTGTCTTGACAATTGGACTACCTGGATTCACATATTTCTGCATGGTAATCTTTCCCATCATGATATCTGCAATTTTTCCTACCAGGTGGATTCTTTTGGTATCTCTTGGTTTCCTACCTGGTCTTTTGAAACTCAACTCCTTTATTGTTTTTGCTAGAATAGGAATCTCCCTAATGGCTTGTAGCAAGGGAATCTTGATACAGACATTCTTTAATTCATCTAGGAAATCATATTCAGGCAACAAGATTTGTTTTTCCACCCCTTTGTCAATTTGTAATCTTTCAGGGAAAGGAGGTGTGGATGATGATGCAGGTTGTTGAACTATAGGAAGTGTGGGGGTTGACTCTTTTTTTTTTCTTTTTGAATGATTGGGTTTTTAAGGGATGCTTCCTCACAACCTTTATTGATTTTAAGAGAATCCTCCTCAGAGGCATCTTGCTCTTGAACATCTTTAGAAGGTTTTTCCTTTTCTAAAATTCTACCAGATCTAAGTTGAACATCATTAAGAGGAACAATCATATAGGTAGGAAATTGTTGTCCTTCTACCATGTAAGCATTCTGAGGATTTTTGTTGTTGGGATTTGGTAATGGCTGGGCTGGTAGTTGATTTGGATTTTGTTGAAATGGAAGCAAGAGTTGAGAATTTTGATTTGTTGAGAAGGTTGTTGTTGTGGAAATGACAATGAAAGTTGTGGATTTTGATCTGGAATTTGTGGATTTTGTTGTTGATTTTGAAAAGATGGAGGATATTGATAAAATTGAGCAAATATCCCATAAGGATTTTGACCCCTTGTGCCCATGATTGATACGGATTTTGAGGTTGGGGCTAAGGTTGTTGCCAATAATTCCAATTTGGTGGGAGCTGAAAATTCATAGGATTGTTAAATCCTTGATTTTGTTGCCCTTTCCAAGGTCTTATTGAAAAAAAACAACGGGATTTTATTGAATTTGAATCTTCTTGAAAGACAGCTTTTAGCCCAGAAATTGAAGGACAATCCTTGGTCTCATGACTCTCTAAGAAAATCATACATGTTTCTACAACTTTGGCATCCAAGGGGCATTCCCTTAGAGCATGTTTCTTCCTACATTTTGGGCAAAATATGGCTAAGGCATCAGCTTCTGTTTTCTACTTGTTTTGAATTTTAAGGGCGTCTAGTTGTTCACTGAGGCTCCCTAAAATGTCAGTTTTGAACTCATCAAGCATATTTCCAATCTCTGCCCTACTTACTGATCCAATTGTAGATTTGTTTTCTCTAATAAGAGAAGGATCTATAGGCCCTTTTCCGGTTTTAGATTTTCCCCTTGAGAGATGGACACATAGTTTTGCTATGTCATGTAGTTGAAGTTGAGAAATGTCTCCCTTCCCCATCATGTTTAAAATATCTATCCATTCATCTCTAATGGCTTTCAATAGAAGGGCTTTCAAAGTTTCCTCATCTAAATTACTCGTTTTCGCTCTCTTTAAGTTGTATTGAAATCTTTCAAGTAAATCCTCCAAGTTCTCATCTTCTTTTTGCATCATTTTGAATACCTCATCCTTATGATTAGTGGGCATACAATAATCTAAATATCTATCCAAAAATGTTTGCTTCATATCATTCCAACTCCTAATAGATTGAGTGACTAATCCCATGAACCATTTTAAAGCAGCTCCTTTCAATGTTGAAGGAAATAGTTTGAGTTTTTGAGAGTCTTCCATATAGTCATAGGTTTAGCACAAGACTTCAAACTCAAATAGAAATGTTTCAGGATCCTCAATTCGCAACCCATAAAAGTTTGGGAGGACAAATGGTGAAATGTTTTTCATTGTTGTATGGGTTTCCTCATCAACTATAGGGAATCCAAATGAGTTATCTCCTTCCCTATTTCCACCATTATTACCTCTACCTCCTCCATTGTCACCTCCATTGTTTCCTCTACCACCACCTCCATTATTTCCTCTACCTCTACCTCTACCCCCTCCTCCAAATAGAGAATATTCTCCATCTAGTACTTCCTCTGCCATGATAGTTTCCTCAAGGTCTTCTAGTTCTTCTATTAATGGCTGATGAGAGTGAGTCTCTCCCTTTCCTTCTTCTCAAGGTGATTCTACTTCTTCAATTGCAATATGTTCCCCTATAGAAGTGAAGAAGGGTTCTTCTCCTAGATCAGATTTAGTAGATAGTGTGGGAGAATCTTCTAATTCAGTTGTTGCCCCTTGAATTCCAGGAATCCTAAGGCTGGGAGTATGAGTTTGGGATGGAGGTGTATCTTTTTTATGCCTTGAAGTAGCTGGAGTTGTAAAAATCGAACTTTTGGCCCTAGCTATAAACCTTCCCCTAGAATCTCTTTCTCTATGCATGCCATTTTTTTTATTTTTTTTATGATTTTCCTTTTTTAGTTGGGCTAATAATTGTTTTTCTGATCTTCCAGATCACACTAGCTACAAGAAGAGAGCATACTCAAGAAATTATTGAACTAATAACTCTCTTTTTTGATCCTCCAGATCACACTAGGTGCAAGAGGAGAGCATACTTTAAGATATTATCAAATTTTCCCTTTTTTTTATGTAAGAGATTGGCTACCTAGTTACACTTCCCCAGCAACGGCGCCAGAATGTTTAGTCAATTTAGTATGTCCTAAATTGCTACATTAATTATCAATCCGAGAGTCGTAAACTGATGAAGTGTGGTGCACTGTATGTGCAAGACAACCTCTTTCTTACTTTTATTGTTTTCAATTTCATTTTGTTTTGGGGGTTTTGTCTTTGTTGGTCTCCTAATGCAAATGGAAATCCTATTCCTAGGTTTTAAGAATATTTTTAGAGGGCAAGTACAGATGTAGATTTAAGACAAGGTTTATGTCTCTTATGATAATTTCCAGAACTTAGCACTTCAAAAGATCTCAAAACATGCTATTGATAAAATTAGTACTTGAACAGGAATGTAAATGTGCAGCTACTTAAATCAAACAAAAAATGAAATATTGATCATGAAGTCACTGTCTCTGCTGCCCATCTAATTACAGAAATAAAATCTAAACTATTGCACTCAAACAAACCAAAAATTGCAGACTAATGAAAGCAAGATCAATTTACTTCACTTATAATTCGATAGCTTGCCAAGTAGCTTCTTGGGTTAAGCCATGGCACTGGAGATAACATCAAATAACATGAAGAATTGATATCTAAACTACCTACTTGCATATTAATGAAAGTAAAATCAAATTATTTCACTTATAATCTGATACCTCGCTAAGTAGCTTCTCAGGTTAAGCCATGGCACCAAAGATAACATTAAATAACATGAAGAACTTGATATCTAAACTAGCTAATAGCAGCAAACAAATATCACTGAAATCAAAGCATAACTAAAATTGAAAAGCTTAAAAAGTTCAACAGAGAGGCAAATTTCATGTCACTATTTGATGCAAAAATTATATGAAAAAGCTCGAGCATAACCTATCTTGAAACACACTGATCAGTGTTAGTAAAAAGGATGCAATGCTGGAAAATCATGTACAGGAGTAAAAGATTAACACCATAAACAAATTATGAAAAATATACAGTGTAAATAAGAGAAACGATGCATGAAAACTTTACAAAAATGAAAAGCAAAACCTCAGCCAGTAGGGGCCCTCTGCATAGCCTTTGGTTAATACATTTTGAACCCAAAATCACACTTTAAACAGTCATACGAAACAGAGTTTTTATATTGCAAAATAGAGGATGTCTTCTTGTTACAACAACAGGACTAATGCTACAACAACAACATAAAAACTAACATTAAGACTAACTACTTGCGTTTGCAAATGCTTTATTTATAAAGGAAAACAGATCACTATTTTTCTATGAGAATCTTTAGCAAAGGACACGTAAACAGGACAGAACCCGTAAGTTCAGCCTCCTGGTTGCCATGATCATTCAATCTACAAAAGGTGGATGTTGGATTTTCGTCATGGAGATGGATTGTAGCTCTCAAGAGGGATCCACAAATCTAGGAACAGTCTCGGACCTTTCACGTGCTTAAAAAAAGACCTATTTGATGCAGGACTCCTTGTTTTACCATCCTTTGACCAAGGCTTTTCTTCACGAATTCGACTGAACAGATAGGACGTTGTCCATATGTAGATCATTTCTGAACTACCCACGTTCCTCGTTTCACCATCTGACACTTGTAACCTATAAAACAATAAAAATAGTTGCAGAATTGCGAGTCAGCTATGAAAAGTGGCTACGTTCCGTAGCTGATGAACAAAATCTAAATCAAATAGCACACACAAGGATATAGTTAGAAAACCACTTAAATGCACTCCTAGAATCAATATGTAATGATATTTGATAGCTTATGAGGCACTGATGTGGGAAAAAGTTCTAGGAAAGTATGTAGAAGAGAGGTAGTTTTAGGGCTCAACACTACCTATTGCAATAACCAGACTATCCCACGAATCTGGTAGATAACGCAACATACTGATGCACTTATCTTCATCTGAAATTTTAATATCAATAGATGCTAACTGACTTACCACAGTATTAAATGCGTTCAGATGCTCTGCCACCGAGTCTCCATCTTTCATCCTCGGGTTATACATCTTTTTCTGCAGGAATAGTTTATTCACCAGAGACTTAGATTGGTACAAAGTCCCTAACTTGTCCCACAAAGCCTTCACCGTAGCTTCTCCTGATACATTCAACAATACTAAATCTAAGGCACACAATCGTATTGTGCTTTTTTCCTTCTAATCCAACTTCTTCCATTCTTCATCGGACACCCCCGTTGGTTTAGTACCTGGATCTACGCGATCCACTGATCTTTATCCACCAACAGGTCCCCCATCTTGAGTTTCCACAACTCAAAACTCTGACCATTAAATTTCTCGATCTTTATCTTTCCACTGCTCGCCATCTTCTTTCACCACCATAATCGATATCGCAGATCTCCCACTGAACAGGGTCTACCATAGGCCCAAGTGAAACCTATCAGCAACAAAGGCGTCCTCTTGAAGCCAAAACAACTTTGATACCAAATGTAGGTTTTAACCCTGTACAGAAATTTCCTGCATACGATTTCTAAAACACATAAAATAAAAATGCGAGAGCATAACACATAAAACACATATACAGAGAGATTTCCCCTGGATCCCAAAACCAGGACTACCAGCTTGATTTTTCATTATGTTCCTTTCAATATTATAATACATATCTATACATGCCGAAGCATCCAATACCATGGACCGAAAACCATCACATCCAATACCATGGACCGGAAACCATCACATCCAAAAACATATGCGAAAATCATGCACAAAACCATAGGTGGGTCCACCCAACGTAACATAGGATCCAAAACCAAAAGTGGGGTTACGGGTATGCCTCAAACCCCCTTGTGCCTCCCCCCCCCCCGTCTGCTACACAATCGGTGCAACGAAGGGGGGCTCCGCCCCCCCTCTAACCCCCTGGTTAACTACATGGGCTAGTCGTGCAAAGAATATAGCACAACCCAACATTTGTAATGGGAAGGCATGATCCAAAATGGATCCAAAACACCCTCTAAGTCTTCAAAATTTAAAACTATTGCATAAGGGAAAACTTTAGAAAAGGCGGATTACACTATTGGGCCTAAAAAACATGAAGAAATGGCCAAAAGAAAAGTCATTGGAGGCTTGGACAGCGATGCACAGGAGCCGTCGGATCTAGTCGATCAATGGTCAAGATCCGATCAGCATATCATAATCAGAAATGGCAGGCGGAGGCTATCAGAGGCTACCATATAAATGTTGCGACAATGATCAACGTGGGTCAACAAGGATTGTCAATCAAGCGCATAGATCGACGGCCCAGATTAACTCGCAATATCATGTCGGCAAAACACAAGGGAGCGACTATCAACGGCTCGAGGACCATGCGATGTGCGATTGTGATATCACAATATCGCATTGGAGCAATGCAATGGAGCGGGGCCGATAACAAATGCGACTGCGATAGCCGAACCTGATAGGATTATGGATGAAATTTTATATGTTTTGAGTTCAGGGAAAACAATTTTTTCTGTGTATTTTGCATTTTTGTTAAATAAATGAAATGCGAAGGAAGCATGCCTGATGTGATGAATCTGAACCCAAAATGGTTTATATACACAACGATATATGTTTTGAGTTTCAAAATGAGTGGGATTTCAGGCGGGCCTTAGGCAGTGAGTGGTATTGGCCGGGCTCCACCCGAGCCCATACACTGGCCGCCACATGGCTAGGCATCGGAGAGAGAAAACCACCCTTTTCAGGTGAGTAATATTTGGGCACATAAGCCACTTGAAATCGATAATAATCGTTGGATCAATGATCACTTGTGATAGCACCCAAGATGGATCCAAAGGGATCATGGGGTGGAATTGATAATATTTCTGGTTCGATAGACCGTGTTTAGGCATATTTTCCTATGTTTTAGAGTATTTCTTTGTGTAAATAGAGAATGACCATTTTTGGGGGTTTCAAAGGCACCGATGGTCCTTCCGTTGCAGAACAGGTGGCCACCATCCCTGAAGATGTTTACCAATGATTGCTTTACACTCAGAAGGGGATTTGCATGGACAGAGGCCAGGAGCCAGAGAGCCCAGAAGAGGAAACGAACAGACAATGCAGACTGGCTTAAAAGCCACAAAGTGACAGATATAGAGGCAAGCAGTGCTGATATAGAGCAAAGATAGAGGTAGAGAGTGAGAGGGAGAGTCTATGTACTCAGAGAGCCTTGAGGGATTCAAGAAAACCCTTGTTGTTTTGTATCTATTGTGTTGAGACTCAATTTGAGCTCACATTTTGTAAAACTATGCTCTTGAAGACATAATAGAGAGGTCACCACTAAAGGCTGGACCAGGAGACATAGCCCAAGAGTTTTGGGTGAACTCCATATTAAACTTGTTGTGTTATGTGTGTTTTTCTATTATGTTTCTCTAACTACTCATTGTCTATATTATTCGCAATCTTATTGATTTGTTGCACTAAGTAATATAGGAAAATCCATGCACATGAGTCTATAATACCTTAAAAGTAATCTAAGATCTCATTTTTAGATCAGTGGTGGCAAACTCTAAATAATTTTTATATAGTTGTAGCCATCTAGAGGTCTCATGGCTACAAGGGTTGAGAATAGTGTTCACTGTTGCAACCAATGGCTCATTGAGGAAATATGAAACATGATTGGTGCTACCCTTCATTTACTTGATATTCACATAGAATTTTTGTAGATATGTGGACCACTTATGATGTCGATTGTTTTGAAACTTCCCTTGGGTATGTATAAACTAATGGGTTAGTGATTTGTGTGGATGACTGTCTCCTTCCCAAGAATGTAATTTTTTCATTTCTAACAAAACTTGCACAATGGAATACATCTTCTTATCGTATGTGGGGTATTTATGAATTCTGTCAGAGACTGCCTCACTGTGATAGGACACTGGATGTCCTTGTTGGGTGAGAACTACATGAATAGCAGAGTCGGAGGCATATGTCTCAATTTCAAATGGTTGTGGCAAGTTTAGCAATGTGATTACTGGTGCAGAGCAGATGTAGTGCTCAGCTCAACAAACTCCTTTTGTTGGGACTTGGACCAGAAGAAATTTTCTTTCACTATTCCCTTGGTAACTTGACTCAAAGGTCAAGTGATATGAGAGAATCTCAACACCAACCTTCGATAAAAATTGGCAAGGCCCAAAAAGCTGTCAAGCTCTGTTAGAGTTGTTGGGGATGGCCAATCCTAAATGACTTGGATATTAGCTAGATCCATATGCACGCCTTGCTCATCAATGATGTAACCCAGATATTGGACCTGTCTCATGCCAAAGATGAATTTCTCCAAGATGGAAAATAGTTTGTATTGTTGCAAGGTTTGAAGGACCTATCAAATGTGTTGCAAGTTCTATTCCAAACTCTTATTGAAGATGAGGATGTTGTCCATATATACAACCACGAACAAAGGGTTGCAATATGTTATCCATCAACCTCATAAAATTTGCAGGGGAATTTGTCAACCCAAAAGGCATGACCAACCACTCTAAAAGACCCTCATTGGATTTGAAGGTGGTCTTCCACACATCCATGGGTTCTATTGGAGCCTGGTGATAACCATAATTTAAATTTATCTTACTAACATACTTGGCCCCTTTGAGCTAGTCAAGAAGGTCATAAATCCATGGATTGGATGCATGTTCCTAACAGTTATTTTATTTAGTGCTCGATAATCAATGCAGAGTCTCTAGGTCCCATCCTTCTTCTGTAAAAGTACAATTGGGATCCCACAAGGTGAGGAGCTTGGTTGAATGTGCCCTTTTTGTAGCAACTCCTAGATCTGCCACTTGAATTCTTCATTTTCCAAAACAGAGCATCAGATATCAACCCTTTGGATAGAGGTGCTCCAGGAGTCAGATCGATCGAATGCTTAACCTGACAGTGCGAAGGTACCCATGTTGGTAAGGAGAAGATGTATCTATATTCTTCCACAAACTTATCCACCTTCTTTTGTTGCGTGGTGGAACCCTTTGCAAGGGCCATGGATGTGGCCACAATCTTCCCCTTACTTTGAGAATGAATAAAAAAAAAATCTTAGTCTGGGAGATGATGTTACTACATTGCTTCGTAGAAGATCAAATATATGGCAGTACGCAGGGATATCTCTAATATTCTATTTAACTTACTACCCAAAGTGATAATAATAGTGCAAGGCCTCAACTCATACATAACATTATGCTTACACAAGTATGGTTGGCTTAATAATACATCACAAACTTCAAGAGGAGAAATGTCACAAAATACCTCATTCGTGAAGGGTTTGATGATGTAGGAAAGACCATACTACTAGCTGATGTGGAGATCTTGTCCTTGGTGGAGCCATTCAGCGATGTATGGCTATGGGTGTGGTGTGTTCACTAGTCCTAGATGCTTAATGACCTCTACTAAGATGAGGTTATTTTGGCTCCCATTGTTGACAATGAACTACAACAGAGATCCCTTCACACACATCCATGAGTGGAAGAGATGCTCCCCTTCCTCTGGATCTTTGGGCTCTATCTTTTGGATATTGGTGGTGGCGACAGTGGTGCTAGGCTCTGCATAAGTAATCTACTTCCCTTTATCATTCCCCTTGTCAGGTTTAAACTCAGAGTCAGAACATGCATCTGACTCTGAAGCCTTCAGCTCAGCCACCAGTGACTACTCGGATCGACACTCACTTTTGCTGTGAGTGGGGCTCTTATGGAACTCACACCACTTTCTTGTGTGATTCTTTGTCTTCATGGAGTCATTCTTTACTTGTGGCTTTGGAGGGTTGTATTGGGTCACCTTGCATTGTCTTTGTCCTTTATTCTACAGTTTGGGGGCACCCTTCCCTTACTTCAGATTCACAAATCCATAGTCTCACTTCTTTTGTTTAAAATTCTGCTCGATCTTAACAGCGTATCAATAGGCAACACCAAGTGAGGTGATATCTAGGAACTCCATCTCGTCTTGGATGTAATTTTGTATATAGTCATGGTACTTGAGTACCAGATACCACTTAGAGCCCTTGATAGCCAACTTTGTGCAAAGGGTATGAAAAATATTTGTGAGCTCCGGGACATCTTGGTCCCTTCCCTACTGTAGGTTGGTCAACTTTATGTACTTATCTTCATAGCTACCAATAGGGTAATATTGTTCCTTGATGGTGTCTCGAAAATAATTCCAAGTGGGTGCGACTGAAAACAATGAGGGTTCTCTCTCGTCACTCTGCTAACAATATTTTCACACCAGTCCTTAACGCAAGAGCGGCTTTTGAGGAGTGCAAAAGTAATATTTTCCGTATTGGAAAAATATTGAACCAAAAAATATCCTTCCAACATATTTAACCATTTATCTATGAAATTTTCATCTATCTGGCCTTCAAATATGGGAATGTCAAAGTTGAATTGTACCTTAAAGTGATTGGTGCCTCCTAGGTGGCTATTGGATAAAGATGCGTTGCCTATGGGCATCCGTCAAAGGATCTGGGAAAAATATTCCATCATTGTGCTCCTTTGTCACTCAAGGGCTTCTTCGAGCAATATTTTGGAAGTATCTCGTGCTCCCTTTTATTTATTTTCTTTTGCCATGGGAGGCCATCAGGGTCGGTGAGGCCGATCTTTCAAACATTCAACCAGTTCAAGCCCTAACTCCTTATGCCTCGATATTGTTGGGGACACGCACAAAAAAACAGATAACGAGTAGTCAGCTCTGAAACCACTGATCAAAATTTATGTAGGAGAGGAATGAAATACAAATTTAAATAGAAACATAGAGCTACAAAGAAAACTGAACTTTAATTCATTGATAACAAAATGCCAAAAATTGTTTACATGCAGAATGGAAATAAACTATCTCAGGCGATGGTAACATATCTTTGAGAAGAGATGTGGTGGATACAACCTTTTAATTGTGTTACAATGAGGCTCGAAGTACTATTTATTATTGATAAATAATGGAAAACCCTAAACATCCAAAAATCTAATCCTATGAGATGAAGCACCAAATGTCTGTGGACCTCGTTTGGGTAAATTGGTACATCAACTTCCCAGGGTCGTAACTTTGGCATATGATCTTCGTTTAATGTGTATGACAACTCGTTAGAAATATATATCTAAGGACTAAAAATTTTGACTACAAACCCTTTCCAGAGGCTATAGGTTTTCCTGTTTTCCAGAAAAAGGTTGTTTAGGGCCTCAAAATGGCTCTGGAAGTTCAGGACCCAAAAGATACCAAAAATAGTAAATTGTGCTACAATTAATGAAACTGAAAGAAACAATGGTGGTTGTCCAAGTGGAATAGGCAGGCGGCCACCAATATCCACTTGGATAAGAGTGCCAAAGAACCATAATTAGTTAGAATGCATACCCCATGACACAATTAATCCGGTTGCATGCAAAAATGGGACAACTCGACAGTTTAGATTCAATGCACTAGTATGCGATTATGAAATGGAAAATATTATTCTAAATTTAGGATTATAACTAAACATTCAACCAAAGAAGACATGGGAGATGATGGGAAATCCTAAAATGACTTGGTCGCCTATTCAACTATGGTTGGAAAACTAATGCAAGATATTCCCCATCAACAAGTTGTCCAATGTGGAAGTGGAAAATTGATTAGGGCAACATTTTTATTTTATTTTTTCTTCCTTGACAGTTTTTTATGACAATATGTTCTTCTTCTTGATTATGATTAAGTTCTTATCATTAAATAATTGTCAAAACAATAAAAATCAAAACCATACAAAGATGAACACAAGATATAGGCCCAAGCTAGGGAAAATCCCCTCCAAGGGGGGAACTCAGAAAGAGCTTCTCTTCTTATAGAATCAACTCAAAAGAGATTTCCAAGACCAAAAACCTAGACTAGGGCTACCGATAAGAACCAAGCCACCCAACAATCAGCCTTCTCCAAGACAAGCCAAGAGAAATGAAACAATATTCTTCCAAAAGCAAGGTTTTTTCTAGACTTTTGGTTCCCTAAGAAGAATCAACCACTAATCTTGCAACCTTTGGATTTGAGGTATGCACCAAAACCCTAGTTTTCTTGCACATGCGAGCTGAAGTACAAAGGTTTCATATCTTTGAATCTTTCTATGACTTCTTCCCTTATTCACTAGCCTTTTCTATACTTTTATAATACTTTCACTCTCCTTTCTAATTGAAGATCGAATCCAAGATGTGTATGCTTGTTTATATCCTTCCAAGAGGCTTGAATAACCCTCTCTAGGATGACTTCCTCTTTGCTGGCCAACTTGGTCCTGGGAGCTTCCTAGACATTTCTATATTCAAAATAATTTTCCTTTCCTTGATACAAATGCCTAAAAGGGTCTTAGCACAATGTGATAAGGACACTTTAAATCATGAAAAACCCTAGGAGAATTCAATGGATGCTTGACCTAATGAAAAAATTACTTGAGCATGAAACCCATGCTTTACAAAAATATTTTTCTTTCTTCTTTTGATAGATACATAGAAATTACATTATGACATGAGTCAAATGACAATTATGAAGACCGAAACTAGTTACAATTTCCAACACAATACAAATCCATATCCCTCATTGCTAGGAATTGACTTGGAATTTAATAACGATATCATCATTAATTTGAAAAGGAGGTAGATGATATTTGAGTTCAAAGATGTTAAAGAAATTGCACCATTGGATCCAAGATAAGGGGATAGATACATGGATAATATATGGGATGAGCTAGATGAACAAGCTTTGGATAATATTTGCAATATAAGTACATGAAGGGAGGACTATGTCAATCCTACTATAGATGGCATTCTAAGTTAGTGTAGTACCATTTCCTGCTCGTAAGATTTTGAAGAGGCTTTGGAGAACTGACAAAATAAATTGCATTAGGCATCAACTAGGAGGTGTGCACAAATTACTCGTGTAGTGCTCTAGATTGAGATTGAGGTATAGGCAAATGTTCTAAACATAAGAATCTTGAAAGAGCAAAGAATCAACTTAGATGGATCATTTCTTGGCAATGATCATCAACATCCAAGAAGATATTTTGGTCATAATACAAATTTCATTCACAAGTATTGACACATCTTGTAGTGGATATATTTTTTTCCTCTCACCTTGTATTTGATGGGGACTGGGGGAAATTGATACTTAGCTACTAGGGTTGGTGTGGAAGAATATGAATTGTCATGAGGATTCCAATGGATGATGGAATATGAATCCAATGGTCACTTGAAATTGTATTTATATGTACAATTGTTTGATGAAATCTATCACACAGCTTATCATTAATCTCATTCACTTTCATGTGTATTCCAACATTATTCATGATAAGTCAATTGGCAACTTACCTTTCTAGCTTTGTGAACCAGGATTATAATATTTATGAAGGAGATCAAAATTGATAAATTAGAGTGTTATAGATTTCATAAAAAAGGATAAAATCATAGGACCAAATGATCACTATTTTGAATTCTATGAAGATTTTTTTGAAATGGTGGAAATGGAATTACCTAATTAATAAGAACAAGATTTGTCTATGTGTTTATCTAATTAGAATAACATTGTTTATTCAAGTAAAACCAATGATGTTTGTTCAAGTAAAATCAATGTAATGCAAGCCTATAACAAAAGTATCAAATCTACATTTAAGCTCATAAAATAAAAAATTCATAAGTTGAAAAAAAATCATATAAGCTCAAGCTACTTGAAAACTCATAATTTAGAAAATCAATGTAACTACAAAGCATTCAATATATTAGGGTAACAAATAAGGAAAATTTACTTAGCATATGTATTGTTTTCTTTTAAATCCAATTATATATGTCTTTGCTTATGGATTAACACCAAAAAATGGCATGATACATGAAAACAGAAACACATACACATTAGAAACTTTTGCAATGGATATCCTTCAACACTCACATTAGCAATAGAAAGCTCAATACTATAAAAAAGGATATTAAACCAAAAGTTAAAATGCATTTCTAACTATATATTTGGCCATTTAAGTTGTCTCAAAAACTATGGTATATTCCTTCTAACCTATGCTAAATCCAATAAAATAAACAAATTATAAATTGAAAAAACAAAGCTCAATACTATAAAAAAAGATATTAAACCAAAAGTTAAAATGCATTTCTAACTATATATTTGGTCATTTAAGTTTTCTCAAAAACTATGGTACATCCCTTCTAACCTATGCTATATCCAATAAAAATGAACAAATTATAAATTGATAAAACATATGTAACCACAATTTATATAGTAACTCATAATTTAATAAAAACACTTGTAATCCTAACTCATATAATATATTATTGTAAGCCATAAGGAAATCTCTCTCTCACAAAATATTATCCTAAAAAATCATGTTTTTACTATATTTCAATCTTACAAAATGCCCTACAATACTGAGGTTGTTGCTACTTTTAAAATCTTGAAGTTTAGTTGATAAGTAGTCCTCTATTTCCAATAAAAGCTAGCATTCATGTAGAGAACATGGAATTCAACATCAGAAATTCTCAGAGAAAAATAGTAATGTTGAAAGGAAGGACTAACCACCGAAAGATAGGGCAAATTTATATTGCAGTCCAGTATAACGGTACCTTCTTTGCAGGCTAAAATGGTGAATTGAGGAAATTACATTTAGAATTGTATGCCTAAGTTTTTAACAGTTGCTACAGTCTTTGGACATATTGACATTTTTTGCATTCAAGAGAGAATACAGAGCAGTATTCAACTCTTCAACTCTTTGATTTTGCTTTTCTAACAAACATCTTGTACTGTCGACCTTTTCGTGTAAGATTTCATTCCGTCGTTGAAGAGAATCCTCTTTTACTCTGTACTCATCAATTAAATCTAAGCGTTGTCTGGCTCGTCTAATCACCTGGTTCTGAAGGCTGTTACTTTCATATTCGTTAGTTGCAATTTTGGCATACAAAGATTGGAACCTCTCTTCATTGTTTGAAAACTCAGTATTTAAAGCCTGCCATTCGTTTTCCATGGAAACCAGAGTAGCATTATATTCATTCTCCTGGGACTTCAAAAACTCCAGTTCAATGATTATCTCTATAATCTTTTTGCTGTTTGATCGTCCTCTATTGTCCATTACCTCAAGGTCTGTTTGCATCTGTGAAAGAGTGGGCTCCAAATTTCTCTTTTCATCATTCCACAAATGTCCATGTTCAATTTGTCTTAATAAATCCTGAATCATTTCCTTGGATTCATTCAATTGGGATTGCAAATCAATCTTTTCTACTCTACATTGTTCTAAAACAGTTTCATTTTGTTCTGTCTCATCTTCCAAGTAAGGCAGTCCCACACAATGTCCATTCAACTGGGATTTCAAAGATTCTATTTCAGCAGTTAGCTCTTCATTTTTCTGTCTCAATTGTCCCCTTTCACTAGCAGTCAAATCAAGCTTTGTTTGGAGCTCTGTAACTTGGCTTTCCAGATTTCCATTTTCAGAAATCAAGAAATGTTTGTCTTCCAGTAATTCTTCTATCCTTGCGTTGGATTCATTCAACATGGATTGCAATTCAATTTTTTCTTCTCTAGATTGAACTAAGAGCTTCTCATTTTCTAAAGACATCTCTTCAATTTTTTCCTTATATGCTTTTTCTGCGATTTGGCTGCCTTTAAGGATCACCTCAGTTTCCTGTCTTGCTGCTACAATCTTTGTCGAAAGTTCATCTTTTTCCAATTTCCAATGTTTATGTGCTGCTTCTAGTTCTGCAGATATCACCTGAATTTCACAATTCAACTGCAAAACTGTAGATTCTAGAATTCTTTTATCAGAAACCACCGCTCTGCAGTCCTCTTCTTTCTCAAAGATTTCCTTTTTCAATCTTTCCTCAACGTCCTGCAATTCTTTAGAAATGGCCGCCCGGTATTCTTCACATTTTCTTTGACATTGTTCTCTGAAATCCTTCTCAATTTGCTTCAGTTCTTGCCCGACTTTCACTTGTTCTGTGAGTTCTCCATGGATATTATCGATCTTGGACTGAAATATTCCATTAAGATTGTGAATGTGTGATTCCAATTGAGTGAGCTTCTGTGAGAAACAAGCGTTTTCTTGTCGCGAGGTTTCGAGATCTTTAATAAGTGATCGATTAAGCTCCTGCAACCTCCATATTTCTTCTTCTTTGCCAAGGCCCGTGCGCACATCCGAAACGGAGATTTTATCATCTCTGTAAGGCGACACATTTTGTAACGCTGTAATTCTTTTCCGCCTTCCAACTCCAATTCCGCGTCTGCCATGGGATACCTCCATGTTGCTGAAGAAAGGAAAGTAAACTGAGAGCTGATCCTTTTTTTCTCCTCTGCCAAATCCGATGGAACGGGGAGAGCAAGATAGATACCGTTTTCACACCTCGATTATTTAACGATTATTAATAATGGGTTTATTCGCTTAATGGAGATGCCCCGGCCGACCTTTCTATGTAGTTGGTAAAGAGGAGAGCGCTAAACCCATGCCCGTGATCCCAACTCAAATTCAAATGTACATACATGGTTGGGTGGCAAAACATAGGTTATTAAGCAACATATGAGAAATATGGGCATCATCAACAAGTTGAGATGATTTTTTTTGCAAATTTAGCCATTTGTTTTGGCCGTAGTCTAACGAGGCGGAGGAGTTGCCTAGAAAATTATGGAAATTCCGGTTATATTTAGAGAAAATCTGGCAAGGATTTTTGTAAATCCAAATTATAGTTGTTAAACTTCAAAATTTTAGGTGTCCTAGATGTTTTTGATGGTACTGAATCCATTTTCATCATCAAAAACACGATTTAAGCACTCCCTCTACAAGATTTTTTGAAATTCTTTTGCCCGGATTCTGGCCACTTTTAGTCGTTCAGGCAATTTCTCCGCCTCGTTAGACGACTCCTTTGTTTTGAAGCAAAGATTTGGTAAATCAAATAAAGTAGTTGATGCACTAAGTAGGACATCAATCATTTGCTACTAGAAATGTTTCTAGAAGTTGTGGGACTAGAGAGTATTAAGAATTTGTTTTACTAGAGATGTTGCAATAACATAGGAAATGTGTAAATAAAGTTGAGGGAAATTGGTCCACACATTTACATATTTTATTCAAGAAGGTTAGTATTTAGAAATAAGAATATTTTTTTCATGGTGGTTCACTTCGATATGTTAGAGAATCATATAATGGAAATGAAAGTGGTTGCTTTGATATTGACAAGATCAATTTTTTTTGGTGGAAGAGATAATATTGGACCAGTATTGTCAAAGAAATAAAGAAGTGTAATCAAGTTTGTCAAGTGGACGAAGTCTTGATTTTAGTATAGATTTTGCCTGGGGCTAAGTTAGAACATAAAGGGGCATTGGTTCTATCTTTGTAGTTATAAATATTGCTAAAAATTTAGTTGTTTTATTTTTTATATGGTTTACCCAAAACTATTACTTCAAATTGAGATAATCAATTTATTTTACATTTATAGAGGATAATTTGGAAGAAATTGTGAATTACATTATTGTTTAGTTCAATGTACCATCTTCAAGTAAATGGTCAAATGGAAGTGGCAAATTGAAGTTTAAGTAATGAATTAGAATTTTTAGTTACTAATAGCCTTGGGAAATGGGATTTGATCCTTGCTCAAGTAAAGTTTTCCCACAATAATTCAACTAATAAATTTATAAGTAAAACCCCTTTTCAAATTGTTTATGGAATTTCATTATAGGATTCAATGGTTTTTTATAGTTAAATGATAACAATTTAAAGAGTGATGAGAACTATGTGGAGTATATTATGATGATACATGACTAGGTTAAGTGAAATTAAGATAAGTAGTATGATAACTAGATCTCTTGCATTCTCTCATCAATTGAAGTCAAAAGAGGTGTGAATTTTATTCCATTTTTCACAAGGTTATGATGTTCTGATGCAACTATGGATAATATGGTTGGATATTCCTTATTGATACCTTTCCAACAATGTATCACAATCAAAAAAATTCCTCCCGAATGAGAAGTTATATTCATTTGAAGATCAACATTAACTGAAAGATTTAAACTAAAGGACAAAACCCACATACACTAAATTCGTTAAAGAGTGTGAATCTTTTGGGTAGATCTATGACTTGGTGGCCAAGTTTATGTTGGATATCACAGAAAGATGCATGAAGTTTAACATGACTAAAGGTTGTGTATATTTCCCAGATTAGACAAATTCAACGTTTGAAAAAAGATTTGAATGACAAAAAATACATTAACTTTTAGGATGATTAACACTCACATTGGCCCATTCTTGTCATGACACGTGGTGCATCATGATTAGCTTAAAGAAATAACATGGAAACAAGATGATGTGGTAGTGATGTGGATTGACACGATGATGTTAGTAAGTGATGTGGTGCCACCAAGGGATGTCGCATGGTAGGTACATTTGGCATATTTTGCTTAGTGAAAGGTTGTAATATGGGTGACACGGGGAACCCCTCATGGGTTGCCACATGACATTATGAAGTCATGTTAATGTCATCATGCAGGCACCCATGGAACCTAGGGCTAGGGTCACATGGCATGGCCACATTGAGCCAAGGGTTAAAATTCATTCTCACTAATTGTCACAAGGTTAGTCTCTTTAGGTTTGTGACCATGGATACGTCAGCTCCCATGAGCCATGGGATCGTCGAACGAATATAAATAAGCTCTCAATACGAAAGTGAAAAACAACACTTGTGGTCTAATCTTTGTGGTAATATAATTGGTTTCGTGGATTGTTTAAGGTTTGAATCTAGTGAAGGGTATTTTTGGCATTTGATATATGCTTGGTTTCATGGATTTAATCTAGGTTGAATCCTATGGAAGTATTTCATGATGTATGTTTTTGGAGGCCGATTTTTTTTTAAATGTTTGATAGTGTTAGTGTGGGGAATACACAGAAGAGAGTGGCATGGGAGATAAATATCCAGTGCGTAATAGTAATAGTGGTGTAGAAGAGAGATATGTAGCACAGGGAGGCACCGTGTGAAGAAGAATGCAACATCAAGCAGGTGAGGACATGCACAAATGAATCTGGTAGTTAGGATTTTGGGGATGATGGGAGAAGGAGAAGAATATTGATGTAGCAGAAGAAACTAGAGATATTTGTTGATGGAATGAGGTCAATGGAGTGGTGACAAGCTAGTAGCAGATATTTTCATCAGGCTTAACTAGGCAGTTAACCAATGTGGGATAATTGGAGAAGAAGTTGTCAAAGAATATCTAAATTGGCTAGCCAAAACAAAACATTGTTGGAAGGGAGGAGAAGCAGGCCGAGGAGGATTGAGAAGCTATGAAGGAAAAATAAGAGGACTTGTCCAAGATAGTTTGAGGATTGGCCAAAGGCAGAGGAAGAGTTAATGAGACCATGCCTATTGTTATAGTAGTTAGAATTCTAGATGTTATTCATATATGTTTATGTAGTTGTCATGCAACCTATGTGTAGAGGAAAGAGCCTGTAGTAGAGTTGACAATGTTTTCTTTGCATTTTAATAGTTGATGTATTGTGCCATGAGTAAATACTATAAGGCTGGTGAGTCATTTGTTAATGACTTCAGTTGTAGTGCACTGCACATGTTTACCCTATGTTGAAGTAATGAAAATAATAGTGAATTCCCCCATGTTCATTGGTGTATAAATGTATTATGTTACTGTTATTACTGTATGTTAGCTTGGTTGTCTAATGATACAATGTTGGTTCAACATTACTTAATTATGTGTAGCGAGGGGAGTTGATAACGCTATTTGTTTCATTGGGTTAACCTTATATCTATTGAAGGATGAGTTTCTATATTAATTTTGAGAAGGTTGTTGAGAGGAGTGAGATGTTTTGGTTGTGATAATGTGGTGAGCAATGAACAATGTGTTAAGTAGCTCGTGTATAACCACATGAAGTCCTAGATAACACATAATCTTATAATGACTATGAAGTGTTTTTCTATTAGGTATCTAGAACCCTGCACGATAATATGAAGTCATGTTGCCATAGAATTAGGGTAATCCCATATAATTGTGGAAACTTGGTTCCAATGGTCCCCCATAACACCTTAGGTGAGACATCATCCACTTCGTGGGTGATGCCAAAAGAGTTGATGCGAAGCAGGTTTATTGGCCAAACTACACAACAAATCCCAGGTTTGTTATAATACCATGTGCTAACAAAGGATTATGCTATTAGGATTATGATCATTGTATGATGGGACTATTCTATGACAAAGATGCTGAAACCATGGAATCCCACCAAGGAAGAAAGTACTTGATGGTTTAAGCAAAAGGATCACAAATTTGCAGTGAAAGTAATCAGACGCAAGAAACTAAACAAGGAAAAATGGCTGCAGAAATATGTGTTCACTGAACTTCATTCAAATTTTGTTGGAGAGTTCTCCAATATTCTATTAGAGTGGGCTCAATGGTGGAAGGATAATAATATGAATTACATCCATTATGGACCAATGTAGTGGATTTTGGAGGAGGTTCATCAATTGTAAGTGGTAAGTGGTAAGTAATAAGATCTTACATGGTGTTGATTTATGGTTTGAGAGTGTTTTGGAAGGTTATATTGTTGAATTTGTGGTAGAAGTGACAATATCATATAGTGAACTATAGAGGAAATTCTTGAGAGGCCTGCGAGGCGGATTCATATAGTCACTTCCATTATCTATTAAAATGCTATTGTGTGACCATAGAGTTCTTACGTTGGGGTCAAACAACATGGCTAGATAAATCGATTGTGCGCCAAGGGGAAAGTGGGGGAGAACTAGGGCATAGTCTGAGTAAAGGGGAGATGGAATAATAGCAGGGAGACTATGGTTGTAACACCTTCCTCCCAAATCTACCCAAGTAATAGGCCAACTAGGGTAAAAATGTGACACGGGGCCACTATGATATGATCCGACCTCCTAAGTCATGTTAAAGAAGTGGAACCGATGAAAACACATCATACAAACCTTCAACATCAACATTAGGACCCTTAGGAACCATCCCAACCTTTCTGCGAATCAGCCCTTGGGTCCTAATGAGATTTTAGACCACTTAACCCTCGAATGCTCCCATGCTATGGGCTTGATAGCGTCCAGGAGGCTTTGGATGCTCTCATGAAAATACATGCTAGTGTCCAAGGAATATTTTTCTCAGTGATGTGCTAATGCCCCTGGGATTTGAGCCAATTTTTCAGGCCCTGAGCCTAGGTCACTGCCTAGAATTGAATGACACGTTGAAAACATAAATATGACATGGAAACAATGAGGCAAATGCAGATACTTGAACAAGCCCTTGACTGGAACCCTACTAGCTATGACAAGAATTTCATCAAACATATCATGAATGTGTAATCTATAGGTGTAAACAACAAATTTAATCATATGGATCTCATACTTATCTGAGAATCACTATGGAGAATTGTTTCCTTGTATAATTTTCCGCAATATCAACTATTAGGCCATAGATACATTGTTCATTCATTTACAAGTAAAAACAAAAATGAGAGCCATACATAGCCACTGTCATAAAACATATAAATGACCAACATAATAGACATAGAAATACCAAGGAAATCACAACCATATGATCCACATATAAACCAGTATAATACTGGTAGAAATACAAGGATAAATAACCTCATATTGATGATGCAAAATCCAAACCCGGGATGGGACTACCACATTCCACTCGAATATAGAATGGCTAAGCCAAATCTCTCTTCAGCTATTCACCCTCGTGCCATATTCCAAGCATGAATGTGGGATATCATAAAACACATCAATGAAAAACCATCTAGGGCTTCCAGAGGCCAACCACCTCAACCCATCAAACAATGATTCCACCTCATAGTCGGAAATCATAAAACCATCATCAGATTGGTCTCTACCCAAGCCTTCTCGGGCTCCATAGCATTTGTTCCAACCAAGGCTTCTAGGACTAGTAACTTAACCCACAACTTCCGTCAGGATTCCAAAGAATTTGTCCAACTAGGGCTTCCATAACTACTCTACCCACCAATGACTTCTAGAGTGTTTTTCCAACCAAGGCTTCTAGGACTAGTAACTCAACCCAAGCTGTTACAGGGCTTCCAGAGCATTTGTCCAACCAGGGCTTCTAGGAACTAATAACTCAACCCAAGATAAAGGAACCATGATAGCCAACCAAAACAAAACAAAGAAAAGAACCCACAATCTCCATGGCTATCCAGGAAATGGAAAGGCTAAGAAACTCCATTGTCAATCCAGGCAATCCTCCATGCCAATGACATATCATGACTAGTAATCCACATGCATATGCCATGCATGCCAAAACTAGTGAGGAAAACATACATGAAACTCAGTACCTGCAAGAAAAACCCATTGTAACTGTTGATTCTGACGTCCTCTTGCACTTTTCTGCTCTTCCTTTCCCTTCTTGCTCCAAAACTCCAAGTATGCCACACTCTCCAAGAGTGCTCCAATAAAACTAAGTGTCCAAGGGCATGAGAGAGAGAATAAAAGGGAGCTCCACCAAAACTAAACTGACCAAGCTTGCCCACTGATCTTAAGAAGCCTTTTTATCAATGAGGCCTCTATTTTCTTCAATTTCCATTATTTTCCTTCAATTTCCTCCTCACATGCAACTCATGATGTTTCACCTCCCTTTTCTCCTATTTTCCTTTATTTTCATAAATAAGTGTGCCATAAATTCCTTTTCCTTTGCTAATTTCTTTTAGCCATAATAACTAAAATGAACACCCACTAGGATGTCTTTCCCACCATTCATCTTGGAATATGTCTCCCATCAACCATGGTCTTATATGTTTTTACATGAATTTTTAATTAGGGTTGTTACAGAACCCTCCCCCTTGGGGGAACAACGTCCTCAGTGTTTAATGACACATATAACCATAAGACTGTTGAAAGCAAAACATACTACCCATGGAGTTTTATAAAACAACTCGTTTCAGTATTTACAATGACCATATACTAAAACAAGACAAACATATCGTACAAGACTGCTGAAAACAAAACATAATACCCATGGAGCTTTATAACACAACTCGTTGCAGTATTTACAATGACCATCTGCTAAAACAAGACAAACATATTGTCTACTGGATCTCTTTAACACAACTCATTACGATATTTACACTAATAACCACATATACACACATACACATTTTCTTCAACCAATAAATAACCATACTATTTATGGAGCTTTATAAATCCAACTCGATACCATATTTATTGTAATACACACATATACACATATGCACATTTTCTCAACCAATGAATAAAAGGATATGATGTCTGCATCTGAAACAATGGAATCCAGAGGCTCACACCTCCACCCTCAAAGTAATACTAGGATTCACCTCCTTCCTAAGAAGTCCAGGATCCATTGCAAATTCAAATCTGCATCTAATGTCTAGTGCTATAATCCTGCGCCACTTGTCCTCTTAGTGAACAGTTGTCGACTCATTGTTCCAGGGCACACTCCCAATGCACATTTGATTCCATATGGCAATGCTAATGACCAAAACAAATCCATCCCCAGTCTTCCCTTCTTTGCTACACAGTCCCTCAGGAAATTTGGTCACCCCCTTCCATGCAATCAAACACCTTCCAAGTTCTATTGACACCCCAATCCCCGGTAGTCCATCTCTTAGCAAGGCTTCCTCACATCAGAAGATACAAAAACCAAGGCATATTCCTTCATTAAAACCATCATACCGGTCATAGCATGCTCATGAAAATCAATGGACACTATTGGGTACTAGTATTCCACAATGACCTTGCTCCTGAAGTTCTTTACCAACATACTACTGCCTATTCTAATTTGTTTTGCTGATGTTGCTATTTCTTACAGCTAGTTTCAATTAGCTAACCGGGCATTTCTATTTTCCTATACCAAGCACATAATTTTCATTAGAATCAAAATAAGTTGAAATAACTTCAAATCATACTCATTAGTAGCTCGTCAATAAGGTACACTTGCAATCATGTTTACTTCGTGTCACAACAAGTCAAACTAGCATATTTGACCAAATCATCGTGTATAAATATATCACATCAGGTTAGCTCAAAACACAACCATCATAAATCAAAATAATAACTCACATGTAACCATCATAAACCAAAATCATAGATCACATGTAGTCATCATAGAACAGAATCATAAATCACATGCATAATAAAACTGAAATAAAATATTGATACTTATCCTTTAATCAATCCTTAGCTTCTAACTTTGTCCTTATTCTATACACACACTGGATCAGTTTCCACACACAACAAACACTCAGTGCCTTCTCCTCAACCATGCACACATACACTTAGCGTGCATCACACACATATAACCACACATGGCATACAACACCGTGCAATACCTACACCTAGACCTGACATACAACTCATACACTAACACCCAATACATACGCCTACATCCAATGTACACCACCACACAAGACATACACCTACACCCAATGTAGAACACAATCATACATCTATACCTAATGTACAATGTCACACAATACATGTACCTACACCTAGTGTACAACACAACAAAATACATCTATACTTGATGTAAAATACCACACAATACATGTACCTACACCTGGAGTACAACACAACACAATACATGTACTACACAGAGTACAACACAACGAGTACACATGTCACAATACCACAACTACACAATGCACATACATAGTACTGCATGCCTGCAACACAGCATGTACAACATGCACACAATACCACATGTACACCAATACCATATGTACAACATATAAACAATACTACCTGTACACTGCACCACCTGTACAATGTGTGCACAACATTACATGTACACAACACCACCTGCACAATGTGTGCACAACATAACATGTACACAACACCACCTCCACAATGTGTACACATCGCCACATGTACACTACACCACCTATATAATGTGTACACAATACCACTTGTACACATTGCCACATGCAAAACATGTACACGACACCACATGTAGCATCACATGCACGACATGTACACAACACCACATGCACAAAACACCACATATACATGGTAGCACATGCTCACAACACCACTTATACAATTATGCACACAAAACCATATCTACATAGCACCATATGCACAATATGCACACAACACCATATGTACATAGCACTGTATATACAACATGTACATAGCACCCTATGTACATAACACTTCATATGCAACATGAGCACAACACCATATGCACACCACACCGCATATCCATCATGTGCACATTACAATACGTACACAACAACACATATCGAACATGTGCATCGCACCATCTATACCTAACAATGCGTATGCAATATTCAGACAACACTATTTGTACCACCCTGTACATAGCATTGCATAAACAACATGTACACACACAATATATATACACAACATTGCACGTGCACAACATCGCATATGAAACATGTACAACATATGCACAACAATACTACCACACATCCAAAACCACGTTGTCTCTACCAAACAACCTTGCTTCTAATATCTTATCAATGCTTGTACCAACATGTTGTAAGCCACACCGTTTTCATTTCGCCAATGTATCCCTCGGTATAGCCTGCCCATAACATAGACATAATATAATCACATAATATCAACTCATAGCGACATGATATTAACCTCATAGATTATCAGGGCTACTCCTCCCAATTGATTCCTCGTAAGACCAAGAACCACTTCATGCCATTCACTTGCATAAGCAATCATTCGTCCACAAGAACTATCCCTAATGACACATACACATACATACATATAAACATCAACATAAAATAATAATGATCTAGTCAGTCAATGACATACATACATACATATGTACATGTAAACATTAGCATAAAATAATCATGATCCATGATGACCCTGTCATACATAACATAGATACATATATACATGTATACACATATAGACATCAACATAATCATGATCAAAATGCAATTTCTAGATACATAAGGTCAAGGTTAAGAGAAATCCCTTTATCCATGAACAACATGCACAACACCAACAACAACAGTTCCCAACATAGCCAAGGCATATGCCGCCTCAAATCCATTCACCTTTCCTTTCTTGATTACCTTTCCCATGATTGTCTTGCCATTGTCCATGTAGACCAATGGACCCAACCAATCCAACTGGCTTTCACACTCTTGCCTTTAACTGCCCTTATACATGCTCCGTCTTCATTTGAGTCTCACATTGCCTGATGGGTTTCATTCAGCTTCTCTCAAGCTCCATTAACTTTCCTCTTTACCAAACCAATTCCTAATCCCAAAAACATAAAAGGCAAACACAAGAAACAAGCAAGAAGAAGACTATGAAAACCAATAACAACATGACACCACAATAAAGTGGCAAGGCCTTTCACTAGTCATAAAAAAACCACAATCAAGCTCAAAAAATCACAAAATACAAAAGCACAAGACTGGCAACAAACACCATGACTCAATCCCCATGGTTCCCAAAGCCTCCAAGGGAAATCCCAAGCTGAGCCTTCTTCACGACTTCATGGCAGTCTCCTTTTCCATGCAATCCCTTGTGTCATACTTCCATAAACACATAACTATCATTACTTAAATAAACATAAAATTACACCATTTACCTTATCTGGTTGTGCCAAGCATGATGCCTTTCAACTGAACACATCCATGCCATCTCTCAAGTGACGCTAGCTCTCTTAACAGATCCACCTATAACTGCAGACTAGCTAATATACCTATCAAATACATGTTCATGAATATAGCATATATCCCCATAATGTCAGACAAAGTCGAGGTTAAGAAGACTTCCTGCATGCAAATCACTCATTCATTTGGAATTAGGATTTCCAAACATAGCCAAAGGAATTCTTGCCCAATTCATTTCTCTTACTTTTTACCTTGTTTCAATTGAATCTTATTATGCACTATCACATCATCCAACTGTTAGTTATATAAACAAATTGATGGTTGCCTTGTCATGCTAATACCAAGCATGTTTCCTGAAATTGTTTACACATTTCAACCACATGTTCCAAAGATCAAGACATCATGTAAATTAGTTTAAAATCAACCTTTATCAAGACTAACAATCATGTCATAATCCATAGTCAACTCATAGTCATTAAACATAATACTACAACTATCACCTATTACACTCAAGTACATGTCAACTATCTCAACACATATGTGTGAGTAAAACCTTCTTAAAACAAGACCATTTCTTCATGCAATCTTACAGACACATACTCATATTATACAATTAATCAAACATTCAAACAAACTATAAACGTACCATGTTAGATAAATAAACTAGATGACATAATAGACATGAAACACTCAAAGACCAAATAGATGACATAATAAAAAATTCAAACACAAAGTAGGTGACATAAGAAAGCTCATACCTTAATATGTCTCAGGGGAGGCAATCTTATCTGCATAATCAATTCATATTAGCATGATACAACTTCATGACATATCAACTAAAAAATAAATAAGGTCATGATATCCATAATAGTCACTAGCTAACACGTTCACATCATAAACTCATAAACATTTGTCATTTATGCATAGAAATCACATATGTACGATCAATCTAGATTAGTACAACACAATGTAACAAATAAGTTGATTCATACCTGAATTTTATAACCCTAATCATTTGCATAGGTCAATCCAATTAATATGATACATATTACATCAAGATCTTAATGTAATAACCCTAATCATTAAGTTACTAGCATATAACAACAAGTTATATATAATGCTCATCAACAACATATAATCTAATCATCGAGCTAACTATCATATAACAACAAGAAGTTAACCTATAACATACTCATCCACAACATATAACATAATCATCAAGTTATCTAAGATAAAACAACAACAACAACAATGCATACAACCACATTTCACTATCATTCATGACTATCCAACACATGTGCATATGACTACACTAATCAACTAACATCTATCATGCATGTAACCATAACATCAATAGAATGAAAGGCATACACATAACCATAATGCATATAACAATTCTTAACCTACATACATGCATGCCCAACATACAAACCTATCTGACGACGTGCTCTTACCTTGAGGTCTAATGTTGCAACTTCAATTTAATGATCTCAATCTTTTGTTCAACCAACACATTAGCATCATAACATACTAATATCATCATGATGACCTAATTGCATACAATGACCTCAAAATGCATGTCTAACCTACCATACATGCATAACCATAACCATAACAATGCATGCATATAGACAATGACACACATACAAATGCATATACACTCATACACTCATAACGACACATCCCACAACAACACCATCAACCTTCACATGGCAACATCACTACAACCATGATCAACACTAGGCGAATGCAACAAGCACATGGATTATAAGCATAAGGAACACATATGCAATTGACATGAATGCATGACCAACACACAACCCATCTAGTCTAAGGGGTGAATCATTCTTTGATACCACTCTATAACACCCTCCTCCCACATCTACCCAAGTAACTGGCCAACTGGGGTAAACATGCAATGAGAGGCCACTATGATAAGATTCAACCTCCTAAGCCACGTTGAGGAACTGGAACTGATGGAAACACACCATACATACCTTCAACATCAACATGTTGTAGCAGCTACAACACCTTCCAAATTTTGGCCTACATCCAAATTTCAGAGCCTTCCTTGGATTTTACCCTTGATGGTCACAAACATTCAGGCTCATCCCATGAGCTCTTGTTGAGTCTTCATGCCCTTTTTTGCTTGATCGATCACTGGCAATATTTTGGCATGTTGGTTTCTATGTCATGCTTGCGATTTTGTTTCGAATTTTTGAAGGTTTGTCTTGGTGTGTATGAGTTTTTTTCACTCTATCGACATCGATCACACTCACACACAAAGTTGTAAACATTGTCGTGCAAGTGTTGTCACGGTCATTCAAAGACATATTTCAACTTTCGCACTTGTTTCTCTTAACATTTAAGTCATTATCACTGAGCACAAGTTTTCTTGTTGGTTTGAGGTGTCTTGTCGTCGAGTTGTGCTAACTGTGTGATCACATTGTCATGTATGCACAAATGCACTTGCTTTCGTACTTGGTCAATTTTCCAAAAAAAATTTCAACCTGAAAACCCTTTGTCAATCGGACTTGATCTCAATGACCTTGCATTTTTGCACAGAACTGTGTAGACATTGAGGATGTCCTTTGAGTAGCCTGCACGATGCAATTATGGAAATGAGTCAGCTAACTGACTCCAGGAACTGCACAAAAGTTGTCCCAAAACTCGATCCAGTCTACGCTTCCCTCAAGATCTTCCATCAAGCCTTCCGCTGGTCAACCAAAGAAATGACTTAAGCTGTGAACCAAGGTTATATTTTTCTCGAAAATTGTGTAGATCTATCCTCCACTAGCCCTTCTTCCTTGCTCTATAATTAGCCTAGGAATTGTGCAGAGCTGTCCTTGGCCTACCCTTCTTCCCCACTCTAGAATCAGGCCAGAAAATGTGCAGAATTGTCAGGAAGGCTTCCCTGCTAACCTAATATGCTCTTGCTACGAATAATGCATAGATCTAAATGCCACAACCCTTCTTCCTCACTCTGCAATCATCCCAAAAACTGTGTTGAGTTGTCCGGGCCCAGACTATCTCCCAGGATTTCGCAATTTTGACCAGCAGCTCATGTAGCTTGATCTTGTCCTCCATTGGAAAACTACACAGATTTTTCTGCCAGTGCCTCCTGCTGCTTGCATTATCTTCCCTAGAGAAATTGCACAGATCCCGACTAGATGACTTGCCTAGTGTTCCCCTTGAAAATTGCACATATTGTCCTAGTAGCTCCTTGACACCCCGTCTCGTCTTCCTCTTGGAAACTACGCAATTTTGCCTCCCAATTTGGTTTTGCCTTGCAGTTATCACTATTGTCCCAGATCGCACAAATATGCTTCCCAATGACATCTCCATAATTTTCCTTGACAGTGCTTCAAAGCCTCACATCCTAGCCTGAGATTTGCTCTACACAGTTTCAGTGCCTTGTCTCTCTCCTGATCACCTGCACCGAAAAAGAAAACAGTGCATCATGTTAGACTAGGAGATTTGTGGATTTGACATTGTCCCATCATGATTGATTGCAGGAACAAGTACATCAATGAAACATGGCGTGACGACAAATGGGATGGAAAAGAGGCACATGCTAGAAGACTTACTCGTAGTCGAACAAACACATGATTCCATGAAGCACATCGATCAAGCAAGTGAAAGGGACACATTAACATGCACCATCAAGAAAATACCAAGACCATCAAAGACCCTATGCACTTTTCCATCTGGAGGTGAAGACATATTACACTGAGAGCATACCATCACTTAGCATCACAACAACTTGACACGAACACCACAGTCGACTAGTAAATGTCAACAATTTCATGAGTTGTCTTGGGCACATCACTACTATGGGCCATAATTGTTGTAATCAATGTAATGTAAAGTGGAAGTCCAAGAGACCCACATATGAAGTCCAAGAGTCATGTAAAGTCAAAAAGTCATAGGAAGTCAAACGTTCATGAGGGAAGTCGAAGAGTCACAAGGGTTAGTTATAACCCCTTGGCTATATATAACCCTTCATTGTATGAGCAAAAGACTTTTCAACTTGGCTCCTCCCACATAGCTTTGAGAGTCTATAGTCTGTTGTTCGAGGAGCAAGGAGTGGCTCCAATGTCCCACTACTGGGACTAGTGATGTAAGGTGTACAGATGTGTCTTGGATCTTTTGCTTAATTCAGAAGCTTGACTCAGTCCAACACACTTTCACGCATGTTTTGTATCCGTTTGTAAGACTATTCTTTAAATGTTTGTAATGCTTGTTTGCTTAACCTGTACTAATATAGTTGAAATACTTCGATTATTTTAGTACTCATATTTTTGAAGATGTGGTGTATTGTTTATTGTTGTTGTCCCATCCATGTGGACTACTCCGCTAGACATTAAACAAACCATCTTTGTGTTTTCTTGGTTTTAACAACCGTCATCCCCGTGTGGACTATTCTATTGGATGGTGTATATGTTTTTGCTTGAACTTTTGTTTTCACGACTGCTGCATCCATTGTGGACTATTCCATTGGATGTTGGACAGACCGTTGGTCTTGTTCGCATGTTTTTCTTCATGGGTTGGGACTATTTCCTCTCATCAAGAGGCTCACTTTACTCCCCCCTTTTGATAGTAAAAGAACCTGGACATAAAGTTACACTATGCACTCACCAGGCACACTTACCTCGCTTTCTTGAATTTACAAGCATAACACTCTCATGTGCTAAACAAAAAGAGCTAAGGCAAATCCCTAAGATAATGGCAACTGGGACATCGTATCGAATGGAACTCCTACACAAAATGGTGTGGGGTGTAGTTGGGACTTCATACTAGGGAGATCCCCTTAATGTTGGTAGGTCCAACACCTTCAACATTTCTGGTGCTAGAAGGAAGGCTGCTAGTTGTTTACGGCTAAATGTCCTCTCAAGCCCATGTATCAATCATTTGGTCAAAGGCAGTAACATGAAATACCTCTCTCCCACGCACAACCCTGAAGTTGGTTACTCCTCACCTCCCAAACCTGAACATGAAATTTCATATCATCAGCTTCACTCAGTCTATCCCATCACTTGTCAATTTGCTAAAGCTATTTGATTCCATGAGTACACAATCTTCCCTCTTTGCAAACTAAGAAAAAGACTACAACCACATGAGTTGTAATCTTTTCTATTGAAGAAGTAATCCTCACCACTCTTGAAGAGCTGGAAGAAGCTATTTAGAATGAAGAGGAGCCTCCTGTTTTCCTACAAGGAGAAGAGGTTAACAACACACTCTTGGGCTTAGGTTCCAACAGAGGCAATGAAGGGAAAGGCAACAGATGAGGCAAAGGAGGAGATGAGCCAACATATTTAGAGGTTGAACCATCTAATTCAGAAGAAGAGGAGGAGTACGAAGAAGAGGACAATATGGTGGACCAAAATCTGGAATGGATGACACAAGGCCCATTGGCACTCCACAGTGCCTTGCACAAGATGCCAAGGCACGTAGAGAAGTTGTTAACAAAGTATGACCCTGACAGAGCATTGAAGGCAGAAGACCATCTAGACATGTTCTATGTACATCTGTAAACACTCGATATATATTAAAATGATGTTGCATGTAGACTATTCCCATGTACCTTCGATGGTAGAGCAGTTGTATGGTATCACAAGCTTCTTGCCAACTCCATTCGGAACTAGGGGATGTTCAAGAGACTCTTCCTTGAGAAGTTTGCTGATGACAAAACCCCCACCATGATGTTGAAAGAATTGGGTAGTTTGAAGATGGAGCCTAAAGAGAAAGTAAAATACTTTAACTAGAGATTTAGATGTATCTTGAACAAGTTCACTGCAGACAATAAACCTCATAACTCCATCATAGTCGACTACTACATGTCTGCACTACCAACCAGCATTACATAGTTCGTCAAGTGAGTTGCAAAACCAACACTTTTCGAAAATTTCCAACAATCAATTGATGTGGAGAAATACTTGTGCATGATTTGAGTCATTGTAGACAATGAATCAGCTAAGGACTCCAAAGAAGTGCTTAGGAGGTCTCAGACCATTGTGAGTAGGGTGAAGGAAAAGGAAACAAGTGAAATCAAGACACTTACTCGTCTCAAGTCCTTGACAACTGAAGTAGCAGAACTCAAGCAACAGACATCTGAGACAGCAGTGAGCAATAGACCTTCCGGTTTTGTGCGTAGGAAGAATGTGACATCAAGTAGCAGCAACAGTCACCCGAATAAATCTATGCAGAGTTCAAATCTCATGTTCCAAATGGACTTGATTGGTAAGGACAAATTCTATGAGTTCCACCAAGCACGACACTCAGAGAAGACTTGTGCAAATTGGAATAGACTCATGGACTTCGTGGCTTCAAGGATGAACGATCATTTTAATGCTAGTGACCAGGTTCAGCTAGAAGATGAAGATGATGAAGAAGATGATGCATCTGATGAAGCTCCAAGTTCTGGTCACGTGGTTAACATGTATCAGTGTTTAAACACTACCCAAAAGAAAACAACCACCAAGAAGGAGCCCCCAAAACATAATAGTCGATACAACTTGAGGAGTCAAGGGGCTCCTACTGTGATTGAGATACCAAAAGAGAAGTTCAAGAAAATGATCAAAAAGGTTGATCCATCAGAATCATTAACACAGAAAACAGAAAGAAAATCCGGGAAGACAATTCTAACAAAAGATATGTCCATGAGAAGTTCACTTCAAAACACTCCACTGGACAATAAAAACACAAGTCTTCCCCTGGACAACTCGGTGAGTCTTCCCTCTTTGGACTATAATATTGTTGAAGACATGAAGAAGACCCATGCAAAAATTTCTCTGTATGCACTCACCAAACTCACGGGTCATCGAAATATTTTGTGGTGTGCATTGGGGAAAACCTCCACAGACAATGTTTCCTCTTCTAGCAAGGGACCAAGTAAGTCTCCCAGATTACTCGCATCTGTACTCAACACACTTCGTAGGGAGGAAGCGAACTTTCTATGCCCACCATTTTTGTTATCATTCAAAATATTCAACTTCAATGTCCACAACTGTTTGGTTGACTCTAGCGCATCATTCAATGTCATGCCACTCTCCATTGCTAAACAGATCAATGTGCAATGGATTAGTACAGTCATGTAGATCATTCAACTTAAATGAACATGTTTTCCAACCATTGGTGAACTTTGGGTTGTGATCATCCAGTTATCATCTGACATACGAGTTCACCAATGCATCAACATTGTGATTGCGGACATCCCAGTACATCAACATTGTGATTGCGTACATATCAATTGCACGCAGTAAATAACAGAATAAAAGTAATGTATAACATCAAAATACAGATTCAAGAATAGATTGCAAATAGTTTTAACTTTCAATTCCAATTACAGACCCAACTCTGCCCTGCGCACTCAGCTGCAAGGGTCCATGCACTCAACGGTGGACTCTTCTAGGCCTCTGCACACTCACCTACAGAGCCTCTTCCTACTACTATGACCTAGTACACTTTAGATCCAACTCTAACCCTCAACTATGCCTTGCCTAATCTATCTATTCTTCATTTTTCTCTTTACACTTAGAACCTCGCTCTATTTATAAGTTTCAAGTCGTAGCGTAGGTAGAGGCTCTGCAGCTGAGTGCACAAAGGCCTACAGTGGAAGTCCGCAGCTGAGTGTGTGGACCCCTGGAGCTGTGTGCACAGGGTGGATAGAGTCTATAATCACTTGAAGATATCAATAAAGAGAAGTATTATGCAAATTCTTTGTATTTGTTCCGGTTAATTGATCTTGTTGTATTGTGTATGAATTTCATTTATAACTCTTATATGACACGCGAATGTATGTAATTACGTTGGTTAAGTAAATGCAAGTAAGAAAATATGTTTACATGGTGCTAACTGTGATTGTGTAATAAGATAAGTAAGACACTTAGACTAGTTTGGGAATCTGTACGGTACGCTGCCCTGGCAGCATGAAAGTACCTGAGCTGTAGGTTAGGGCTACGTGAAGGTCAATCGTACATTTTTGTGGAGGTACTGAAGGGCGGAATAGAGGGATAGACTGGCAAGCCCTAGAACTAAGTGACCTACGTGAAGGCAAGAATATAAGGAATAAACTGACATCACGACCATCTCAAGGTGCAGAAACTTGTTTCCAGCATCCCCCCATGCTGCTTCAGGTGAGACTTCGGTCTGCGCTCCGTGGGCTAATGCTGAAAGGTCCAGTAGTGTAGGGATTTGTTTGGCTAACTAACATTGAACCTGGATGAGGCCCCAACAAGCCAACAGCCGTAAAAATACCTAGTCACCTACATCAAAACTTCTTTTGTTGCGGTGTTCATTTTCCTGTTGTTTCATTTGATTATGTGCTAAAGTGAGGTTATCCTTTAAGAGTTGGAGAACTTGTTGTTGATGTTTGATGTGATCTTCCACTACTTGAAAATTATAATTTTCTCTTAAATATGATGTGATGGATGGTGGATGATATCCATAAAGTGCCATAAATGGGGTCATTTTTGTTGAAGCATTATACCACCTTTCAACCAAAGGTAACCACTTGACCCTTTATGTTTGTTTATCAAATATGAAGCAATGAATATATCCTTCCAAACATTTGTTCACTATATTTGTTTTTCCATCTATCTTGAGAGTTTGAGGAGTGGTAACTCTTGCCAATACATTACAAGATATGATCATATTCATTTCTTCTTTCTTTGGGGTTGGTTAGTGGTGTATATCCTATTCTTTTGATGTTTTTGATCCTTTTCTTCCTCCTATTCACAATCTATGTAGAACAATTTTTTCTTATCACACTTATGACCTTTAATTTATTTGTTATCACAACTGTAACAAAGCCCTTTTCTTCCAATTTTTGTGGTGTCAACCTTGTAGGTTGTGGATTTCTAGGAGCAACAACACTTCCATATTTATAGTTGTGAGTGGTAGGATTCCTTGTTGCCATAATTTTTCTTTCAAATTTTCTTGCCAATCTAAATGCCTTCTCCAATGAATCAGGTTCCCAAAGACGAACCTCATGTTGGATGCTATCCTTTAAAGTCCCTATGAAGACATCAATCCTATGCTCCTCTGGAATATCATTTACCCTTATATTAAATTTTTGGAAGTCCTCAATGTGATCCACCATTGAACCCTTTTGCTTGAGATTTATCAATTAGCTAAAGAAGGTGTTTCTCTTTGTATCTTCATAATGTGCTATCATTTCCTCTGTAAAAATTAACCAAGTGACAAGTGGTTTACAAGAACAAAGCCCTCTATACCATACCAAATGATTGGGCTCTTAATATAAAGATGTAATACCTTTTGTGAGGGTTGCACATCATCTATATCAAAATATTGCTCCATCTCTAGTATCCAAGTTACCGGATCCTTGCCATCAAACTTCCTCATATCAATCTTTGGGACGTGGTGGGTCTTCAATCCAACGTTAGAGTCTATGAAATCATGATTAACAATTCTTTTGTTCTCATCATGAATTTCCTCTACTACCTTTTTTCCATTAGGAAGTCTTTCTTGTAGCAACTTTGTCAAACCTTCCATGTTTGTCTTCAAATATTTCATTTCCCCTTTCAATTTTGCTTCTATACCATCGATCTTAACTTCAATTACTTTGTGTGAGAGCAAAATTTGTTACACTTGGTCTTGTAATTTTGATATATCATGTTGCATTTCTTCCTCTTCTTTGTGTGTCATAGTAGAGATTTCGGGTTGCTTACTAGGTGTTTCCATTTTATTTATTCGAGTCGCCAATTAATGATAATTATGCTTCACAATTCCCTTTGAATCATTTCAAACTACTTTCTCTAAGAAAACTTATGCAAATTAAAAAAAAAAAAACTACACACTATTTTTTCACTTTGTAGGAGCTCAATATTCAATCTATTGTACCTCTTCAATTTGGGATCTCGAAGATCTGAAATAGTGTCTTGTGGTAGCCCTCTAAATCCTCTTTCCAACACCATAAGTCTAATCGAAATTGAACTCACCAAGAAAGAGTTATGCCCCATATCCCACGATGACCTGATTATAGACTAGTTTAGTAAAGTTAACTTGTACAAAGCTCCACATGTTAACGTTTTCTACCTTCGGCCCTGAAAACACTACTCCACAAACTAAATTTTGTCCTATTTCTGTCAGTTTTTGTGAAATTTGAATCTGATGCTCAAAGAGAAAGTTATGATGATTTTCCCAAGGTCACCCATTTGAAATCGAATTATGGATCTTGGACTCGGATGGTATCTCCGACAATATAGAAAGACCGGATATGAAATTTATACACGAGGTTCACCAAAATTTCGGATCAAATGGGTTTTGATTTCAGCTTCGAAATATCTGTAGACAAAACTTTATAGAGAAAATTCCACGATGACCTATTTGAAGCAGCGAAACCCTAGAATCCAAAGCTCTGATACCAAATGTTATGCAACCAACTCACAAAATAAAAGACGAGATAGATCAACGACTTCAAAATTAGCCTTATAGAAGGGGGAACCTCCTTTACATTACACAAACGAACAATTCTTGGATGATCCAAATGACAATATCTCCTTCATATATATAAGAGTCTAAGGGGTCACAATATAAGCAGAGCCTACATAACAATAATTTTGTAAGGGCACAACATTGGAGGACAGTGGCTACGATGTGATATTTAGAAAAGGAATGGCTTTGCTTAGTCACATAGCCTCATGACAAGTGAAGCAGATCGGGGTTCGGGTGAAGAACCTCTACAAATTAGATGTAGAAGACAGTGTTGCTTTGAGCACAAAAGCAGAGAAGTTGCAGAGCCGAGACATCAGTGAGTTCTGGCATTGAAGATTGGGTCACTTGCACCATAGAGCTTTGAAGATCATGTAGTAGATTTCTATAGGACTTCCCAAGGGTACACTAGAGAAAATAGATACATGCAAAGGGTGTACATTGGGGAAGTACACCAAAGCCACATTTCATGATATGGACAGTCGAGCGCAAGCGATCCTTGAAAGAGTTCACTCAGATGTATGTGGACTATTCTTGATAGACTCCATGGAAAATTACATGTATTGTGTAATATTTTTAGATAATTTCTCACTTAAGTGTTGGATTTTATTCATGCAGAAGAAATATCATACGTTCTCTAAATTTTATGAATTTAAAGCACTTGTTGAGAAAGACACATAGAGGAAAGTGAAGGATCTTAGGAGCGATAACAGTAGAGAATATGTGTCAAATGAATTCAAAAACGTTTTTGCATCAGAAGGAATTCGACGGGAGTTAATAACACACCATAATCCACAGTAGAATGGGGTGGCTAAAAGGAAGAACATAAGTATTGTGGGATTTGCACAGGCAACATTACATAATCAGGGCCTATCATTGCACTTGTCGGTTGAAGCATGCAACACAGTTGTATATGTGTAGAACATGAGTCCTCATCAAATTCTCGGGATGAGTACACCATAAGAATATTTTTCAGGTAAGAAACTAGATGTGGCACACTTCAGGATCTTTGGTTCATCAGTTTACTATCATGTTACCAAGAATGCAAGGAAAAATCTAGAGCCAATAGCTGAGTTGGGCATATTTGTGGGGTACATTTATACATCTCACAACTATCGGGTGTACCTACCATCTCACAGGATGAAAATGGTTTGTAGAAGAGAAGCCCATGAGAGGTTACCTTGAGAGGGAGCTTTAGTTACATGCATATGAGGATCTTTTAGCTCCAAAGGAAGAACCTCAGGATGATGTGGAGCAACCACATGAAGGGGAGGAGAGAGTGGAAGCACCCACTCATGCAAAGACTTCTAGAGATGGAAGTGCACCAAAGAGGTTAACAAATTGATGTGTGATGTTAGAAATAATGTGGGAGCACCCACATCACATCGCAAGCAAAGGAGGTCACTAGATTGGTACACTGGCTACAAGGCTCTGATGAGTGAGAGTGTAGAGATTGAGCCATCCTCATTTGAGGAAGTAATATAGTAGCTAGTATGGGTTGATGCCATAGTAGAGGAGTATGAATCCATTATCAGAAACAATGTTTGGGAAGTGGTCCCATGACCAGCAAACAAGTCAGTGGTGAGTTCCATATGGCTTTACAAGGTAAGGCAAGAAATATATGGGAGCGTGGAGAAATACAAGGGCTGATTTGTGGCCAAAGGGTTCTCTCGGGTGGAGGGAATTGATTATGACGAGACCTTTTCTCTAGTAGCAAGTTACTCTTCAATCAGATATATTCTAGCACTTTCAATGCAAATGGGATGGAAGATACATCAGATGGATGTGAAGACAACATTCCTCCACGAAGTGATTGAGGAAGAGGTGTACATTGAATGGCTAGAAGGATTTGATACCTTCAACAAAGAGTTGTATGTGTGCAAACTCAAGTGAGATTTGTATGGATTGAAACAAGCACCATGTGCTTGGTACACCAAGATTAATAGTTATTACACCAAGTTGGATTTCACCAAAATTTAAGCAGATGGGAACCTTTACCATATTGTGGTTGAAGGTAAATTGTTTATTATAGTATTATATGTCGATGATTTAATTCTAAAAGATCTTGAAAGATAATTCAAGATGAAGGACATAGGGCTCATGTATTATTTTCTTGGTATGGAAGTATGGCAAGGATATGAGGAACTGTTTGTCTCTCAGGGCAAGTATTCCAACGAGATACTGAAGAAGTTCCATATGGAGAGTAGAAAACCCATGGAGACTCATCTAGAAGGAAATTGGAGGAACGAAGATGCTACTTTAGGTGAAGTAGTGGAGGCTACTATTTACATGCAGCTTGTGGGTTCACTTATGTACTTGGTGAACACACGACCAAACATATATTTTGTAGTTAACCAACTTAGTCAAGCAATGGTTAAGCCAACCAAACTCTATTGCAAGGCACTTAAACATGTGTTGATATGCCTCAAATGCACCACTCAGTTTGGTCTTTGGTAGATACAAACAGAGGGAGTGAAGATTCAAGGCTTCACAGATGTAGATTGGGTAGGGATTCCATCCGACAGGAAGAGCACATCAAGGGGAATCTTCAGTATTGGATCAACAATGGTTTCTTGGTACAATAAGAAGTAGAGATAAGTTGCACTCAGTTCAGAAGAAGAAAATTACATGGCTACTAATCAAGCAACTTGTGAGGCTATCTAGATGAGGAAGATCCTTGTTGGACTATTTGGTCAACAAATGGATCATACAATGATTTACTGTGACAATCAAATTTGTATCAAAGTCTCTAAGAATACAGTTTTTCACTATTAGTCCAAGCATATCGACATCTAGTATCAGTATCTACGAGATTGTGTGCAACGAAGAATCATGTTGTTGGAGTACATTCCTACATAGGAACATGATGCAGATATTTTAACAAAGGCATTGTCAATATGAAAATTCAAGTTTCATAGAGGCAGGATCGGGGTAGTAGATAATCTTTATATTATTGAGAGGGGGTGTTGAAAATGCAACAAGAAAATCCTAATTTAATTTTTTCCTTGAATTAAATTAGGAATAAAATTGTAATTCCACATCACATGACAACTTGTATTAGTCAACTAAGTTAATTTGACTTAGTTGGCTCAATTAATTTGAGTTGAGGGTCTAACTTGAGTTATGTAGAGTGTCTACTACATTATAGGAGCCATGGTTGAATTTATTTTGAGTTGTAATTAATTAATTCAGTTTAACTAAGTTAAATTTAGTTAAACTAGCTCCGATTATTGGTGGAACTAATGTGAGGTTTAGTAGTGGGGTGTTGTCTACAATGATCAATGAGTTAACTGATGATTCACTCATAAATAAATCATGCATGTCATATCATAGAGTTACCCAGTTGAGATTGGAATTCAGGGACATTGCATTGTCAGTTGTATAATCATCTGAATTGTATAGGTGGTGCATGCATTCAGAGGAAGGCTTATGATGGATTGCACAATTCCTTTGAGTAATTTCCCTAATTAATAGGGGGATAATTCCCAAGGAAACAATAGAAGGAAATAGGGACTTGTTAAAGTGAGAAATTGGCTAAGTATTGGCCAAGGCTTGTCTAGGAAGTTGTGAGATAGATAGAGATAGTGCAGAGGTTGTTCGAGCTTGAGAAAAGCATTATAATATTCTCATATTTTCTGACTAATGAAATATACAGTTAGTAGGGGTTTTTAGCTGTGGCTTTCCCCAAGAAATCATTGTGTAATGTGTTCATTGAATATCTTCTCTTGTATGCTTCATGATTTCGCGATTGTTTAATTGTTTCTACTAATGGGTAGAGTATATTCAAGTCTATTGTTTTAGTAAATTACAATTAGTAATTTAAATCTACAAGGATTTCTACATATCAACCCAAGAAGTGTCTTTTTATTTTAAGACACAACAAAATATATGCAGGGAATTACCAAAACCAATACTAGTGCTATATGAAATAAACTGAAATCTTAATCCTTGTATTAAAAGCAAATCTATCCTATGCTCATCCCTACAATATTTTTGATCTAGCAATATTAAAAGAAGGTAAAATGCAAAGAATAAATCAACAAAGCTGGAAATAAACTCTATATTTGAACTAAATAAAAACCTCACTTATAGAAATCAAATTTGAATACATAGTTAATCAATTGCACTACTTCAAATAAGAGATTAATCGAGCAACAACATCCAAAAACCTTAATCCTAATCTAATACACTTTTGGTTATTTAACTATTGCAAGTTAAACTAATCACTATAACTAAGTAACATCAATATTTCAAGGACTAACAACAAAGAATTAAGGAAACAACAATTACATGTTCTAGGGAAACAACTATTAAGAAATAATGCAACAAGTTAGATTGTTGTTAAAATGAAACCCACAAGAACTATTTACCATATAGATGAAGGAACAAAAATTGATTACGACGAAATAGCACAAAACTAAGTTGATCTGTTTTACACAAGAGAGACAACACTTTTTCTAGGGGAGAAGACTCAAACTTCCCAAGTCTGTCCTTAAAATAAAATAAAATCAAAATATGAATAAGTGAAAGTTGAAATTAACTGATAGTTCTTTGCAGTAGAAGTCTTGTTAAAGAAAATACAACCAGAACTCAGTTCACAACTCTGCTTCAAGTTTAACAATTTTTCATCATCTTTCTAGAGGCTATTTCCTCTATTTATATATTAAAAAAGGCATTACAATAGAATGTTGCAAAATGAGAAACATCCTGAGAACCTAAGATTCTTAGGACATTCTTCTAAATTAAGATAAATATGCAAAATGAGAAACATCCTGAGAATCTGAGATTCTTAGGACATTCTTTCTAAATTAAGATAAATATTTTATCTTCGACCGAAAAACCAAAAACTCTACTTCTACAACTACCACCTTATTATAGAAACAACTAACACTTAAATAAACCGAAAGTCATTCTAGATGCAACTTCCTTGCATCCACCTTCGAAGTCCCTATTTATAGCCAAGTATTGTTCCATGAATCGTTAGCTCAATTATAGTTAAAACGGCCTTGTTCTTTTCATAAAAACATAAGTTCATAAATAACTGAATTCCAACAAGGTCTAGAGCATAATGAGCAAAAGAATATAAATATGGATTAAAAAGGACAACAAATTAATATAAAAACTGAGTTAAATAAAAGAAATGAAGTAATTACAAGGCCAAATAGTTTCATGGATTGAATCTGATTTGAATCCTAGGGAGATTGCTTTTGTGTGTTCAATACAATGTTCTATGGCTCTATTGGCATCTCCAGATGTAAATTAAAAAAAAATGTGAGAAGAAATTATTATTGATTTCACAATATGATTGATGTCATATATTGATGCTGAGATCGAATAGTAATAGAATCCCACCTGGACAATGATTGGTTCCCCATTACACATTGATAATTGGCTTTCCCGTGAGAAGTGACACAATCACAACCTGAGATTTTCCTCGTGGAGTGAAATCGTTTACGATAAAATGGGTTCGAGAGCATAGTATATTAGGTTGAGAGAATACATAGTATATTAGACTTAGATTGGGAGGTTGAGGCCGGAGTTTTGAATCTGGCCCGCATGACATGAGAAGTAATTTTTATTATTTTACTATGGTGGGTCTAGTTTGAATGATTTTCAAAAGTGGTCCACGCATAATTGAAGAAGGAAGTGGTTGCCTCCATTGAGGTTGGTTCCTTAATTAGGTCGAAGCCTAGAGAAAGTGAAAGCTTGCTAATCTCTAAGGTTGGTGCCTTAATCAAGTTGTAGCCTAGAATGACTTGTTGCTTGATCATTTTTTGAGGTTGGTGCCTCAATTAGGTTGTCGCCTATAATAAGTAGCAGTTTTCATATATTGAGGGGGGGGGGGGTGCCTATAATAGGTCGATGCCTACAAATCTATGTAATGAATTAAAGAACAAGAAGAAGAATTTATTGTTTTCTTCTGCATAGGTTTCCAAGTAAAATCTTATGTCATCTTGTGTTGATGTGATGATTGTTTTTGATGCATTTTCCATTTATTGATATGTTGCAAATAGTTATGATGCATTAGTACACAATTTTTTATTGATAAAACATTGTGAAACGATAAGATATCTACCACACTTATTCACCGCCCCTCTCTGTGTGATCTTTGGTCCAACAAGTGGAATCTGAGTGGGTGCCTTCAAGAACAATTAAGTATTAGAAGGAAGATCGAAGGAGCTATGGAAAATAAAGGGAAGAGTAAGAGGAAACTATCTCAAAAAAAAAAGGTTGCAACCATGTGAGAAATATATTTGATCCAAATTAAGATTCTTCTACATGCTCGGATTCCAAAGAACTATGGATTGCATTTTGTTTTGATTTACATGGTAAAGAAGGTCACTATACATCTATGTGTGCATATCATGTTATAGATAATGAAGATGATATCCCTCAACTAATTTAGAGTTGAAATTGAAGCAAAAGTATATTATGAAGGAGAATGCAAGAGTTCCCTAGAAGAACTGAAAGATTCAAGAAGAAAGCTTAGTCAACTAGAAGAGTTGCTAGAAGAAAAGGATGAACTCCAAGAGATGCAAGATCATGATATTGCTACTTCAAATGACCAATTGGAAGAAACAAGAATATTGGATGAAGCAAGAAAAGAATCTTGAAATAACAAGAAGAACATTATGGAACCTTAAGGGTAGAGCATATACCCTTAAGAAAATAGCTAGAAAATTTCAACAATCAAGTGACGAATGAAAGAAAAGGAAACAATAAACTCTCCAAAATCAAGGACTATGATGGTGCTTTTTTAAAATCACTATTGGAAGGATCCAAAAGAAATGAAGATGTCTTGGTGAAGTAGACGGACGAAAAAATTCAAGACTCCAAAGAAAAGAATTACAATCTTATCAAAGAAGAAGAAGAAATTGGTTGCTTAAATATTGAGGTAAACTAAGGAAAGAAAGAGAGAACAATTTTGGCAAGTTAGCTTAAAGAAAAATCTAAGGACTTGAACAAAATTTCAAAGTATAATTTGGTCAACAAGAAAGAAAATTTGAAGTAGAAAGACCCTCTACTTCTTAGTTTCTAGACTTGCTAGTGCAACTCATAGATTGGTTGATTGCATTTAGTGAGAAGACTTGTCCAATCTTACACATGTGAACCCTGTGTATGATGTTGAAGTGTGGACTAAAGATTGGAACCTTGCTCCACAACATGGATCATCTATTGAATAAATTTCTCTATCATATCTAGGACTCACCATCGCAACTCAAAGACAATAGCCTAAAGAGATTCATTTTCAAAGGCCAAGGCTCTCCAAGAATCTTCAAGCAACTTTAAGCACTATATGGGCTCGTAGGCTGAAATATGTTCAAGCATAGTACGAATCGTCTCCTCCAACACAAGCCACATCTAAATATGTTTAACTTACAACAATGATATATTGTTCTACCTTATCTCTCTATTGCTTGAGTTGATCTTGCTCCTCCATAAGTTGAACAAGATTTTGTTATAACAAATGTTTGTCATGTATAATCTAAGTTATTTGTTGTTGTTATAGCTCATGAGATGTGTGAGCTCAAGCTCATTCTGATTTGTTAAATTCATGTGCTCCTCTAATTGTACCAAAGAAGCCAACATAAATTGAAACAATTGACTTGAGGACCAATTTTGGAGGTCTTATACCAAAAGAATATTTACATATGGAAGCTTGGGATGCAAGGGTTGACCACTTGGAATAGACTTGTCTAAATGACCTTGCATTGAAATCTCTATGGTATATTTTTCTTCTTGATGAATAGAATGTCAAAGACACTCATGAACCTTGGAAGTCGACAAGGAAATGATATCGAGCGACTAGGCACAAAGTTGCAGCACCAACTTGAAATTATATGATTTTTGGATGAATTTAGATAAGGTATCTTGGAATGGATTAAAATTGGATGCAAGTGAACTTAGGGTATCTTGTGGAGGCTTAGCAATTTTTTCATTAATAGAATGGGTAGACCACACATTTGAATCAGTATAGGGTGGGTTATTCTCTTGTGAAGAAGGCACTGTGTGGGGTTGACTTGTAGAAGGAAGAATAGAAAGTTGTGGTTCTTCCACTATCAAAGTTAATATAGTAGGCTTAGGAGGCTCAACGTGATCAAGTTGTATAAGTTTAGAAAAATCCATCTCGAGAATTTTTGCAGATGCATTAGAAGTAGGGACAATAGATGTCCCTTGCACTAAAACTAGTGTTGTTAAAGAATCCATAGGAAGAGTGGGAGGTTGGAAAGTGTTAGATTCTAAAGGAATAACAACAAGAATTTATGTACATGTAAGGGCAGTAGTGATAGGGGTTGCAAAAAAATGAGAGTGGAGCTTCTTGATCAAAGGTTGATAGTGTTTGGGCACGGAAGTAGGAGAATGCGGTGAAGCTTGGTGTTTGTGGGATGATGAATTATTAAGCGTTGGTGGATTTCATTATGTTAGGCCACTATGAACATAGTAGTTGCATTCAGGTTTTTGAATCTCTTAGACTCTAGTCCAACTGATAACCTCTTTATGAAAAGCTTCCTTCAAGAGATAATATGGAAGAGGACAGTTGTGTAGCTTATCCTTGCATGCATCCTTAGAAAAAACTTAATAATGATGATGGTCAATCCCAAACCAGATATACTAGGCATGTTTATCAAGGAGGGACTAGGGAAATCTCATAATCTGGGTGGATTCAATTAATTTTTTATACGAAGAACCAAAGGCATTTTCATTGAAAGAAATTTTGATGGAATCAAAGGTGTGGGCTAGTTATTTTCTGTTTAAGTGAGCATGGAGGACATGGCCATCAAGAGCATGCCACTTGTACATGGTTGTTATAGACATATTTGGGCACTGCAACCCCAATCATATATGTCCATAAACCAAGGGCTTCTGAGTCCCTAAAAGTGTTGTTTCTCACCCTAAAGGAACAAGGTTAGCTGATTACATCATCTCCTAGGAGTTCTCCACAAAAAACTGCTCAGAACTAGTCAAAACTGGACCATACAGGCTACCTAGTGCTAAGGGTGTGATGCTCTCACCTGCCACATGCAAAAAGTGCGATGCATACTGAAAAGCCCTTCTGTAGGGTGCGATGGGCGAGAGTAGACAGTTTGCAAGGTGGATGATCATGGAATCTTCCAGAAACTTCTCCTGTGACACTTGCCTCTCTGAATTCGCCCAGGGATGAGTAAGAGATCATGAATCTCCAACTGGAACCAAGAACTATCAGAGAGAGGACACTAATCAAAATCCTATAAGCTAACTCACCCCCTTGCAAACATCTATATATGGATCCCCTATCTGAGAGATCCAGGGGGCTGGAATTTTGTATCTTGTAAGGAAGTGTTGTTGGTTTCCTGGTGGAACATTATAGTGTTGGGTGATCTAAGCTTTTCATGAGGTGAAGAAGGGCTTTCATGCTAGGAGGATGACACTGGGTCAGATAAATGAGTTGTAATCCTCTCTTCTATTTTTTATATCAATAAATCTATTCAAGTTTTCCTCCACATTCTTGTCTGTTTGATGATATGTACATTTGTGTGGTCAATATATATTTGGTCCTATATTGTTTATGATTGTAGAATCTTTGTACTTTGAAGATATTATGTTGCTTTGACTTTATAGGTACTCTTTGAAGCGGGTAAGCAAGGAAGGAGTGGCAAAGATCTATGAACAAGCAAGCAACCAAGCGAAGGAACGAGGTTGGTATTCTTTGCTCCTTTCCTATCTACTTCTCATAAAGGAAAACGAAAGTGGCTTTAGTTTGTTTGTTTCTAAGATAGCTACCCATCTTAGTGGGACTAGCAGCTCTGCATAGACACTAGATTTCCCGACAATAAAATGGTGACTCCGCTGGGGACCGAATAGCTTGTTTTCTTGTCTATATTTGTTTGCTTTATAAATGACAGATGGAGCCTGAAGTCAAGCCAGCTAGCCTTCGAACTGCATTTGCTATGCAAGTGCAAAGTAGATCAATGCTTCTTCAGTCTATCTCTGGGTTTTGTTTATAAACTGAACAATTGATTTGCAAACATCCTAATTACCCTAGTGGTGGCTCAAGTAACCTCATTAGATCAACCCCTGTGATTGGTATTTACTGACTATCATTAGCTCGACCTAAATCCCTGAACTAAACTGTGAACTGTGACCAAGAACCAAGTTGAAGTCTCGTCCCTGGACCATCGCACCTTCTCCTCTTGGGAATATGGATGCATCGCACCTCTCGTGTGCAGTAGGTGAGATGCATCGCTCTTTCCCTGTGTTACAAGTGTGATGATCAGATAAGACTGTTTCTGCCTCCAGATTTTGGTTTTTGTTCACTCTCTTCAGTTTTATTTAGGAGTTTTGCTATCTGCGATCAGTATACCACTATGGAAACTCTCTTCCTTTGCATGATTCAGCCTCCATTGTACAAAGAATTTTGAATGTTTTTATGTATTGTTCGCCATTTACAGTTCTCCTTTACAAGGAAGTAGCTTATTCGAACTGTCGTCTTTTGATTTGGAAGTGTCACAAGTGTCGTTTTTAGTCAAAAAAAGAATATTACTATTCTTGATGGTTGATTACACTGTTACTCTTGTATTTGATTTGAATTAATAGTTTTTCAAGTGTCGAAAGCAGTTTTCAATTCAAAATCATAAAGTGTCGTCATTGTCTTCCTTTTGTCTTTTTGAAAAGAAAATTGTTAGTACTGTCACTTTGAAAAAATAATTCAAATTTGTACTCAGCATTCTTTTTGTCATTCACACATTAAGAAATCAAAAAACAAATACATGCATGTGCATTTGCATTTAGACTGCTTGTTGATTTTGATTTAGGACAGTGCATCTAGTGTGTGCTCTCTGCTCTATGTTGAAAGAATCTTGCTTCTCTTTCCTTGGTGGCTAGGATTTTCATTGCAGAAAGAAGATTAAACGACTGTTTATCATCTTAGATTGCATTTTAGGAATTGTATATCTACATCACGTGGTGAACCTAAAAGGCAAACTTATTAAGAAAGATCAACTGTAAAATAAATTCCATGAACATAAAAACGCTTTGGAACCTAACACACAACATTTAGAAGTCTAGGCTAAAGATGTATTCCAGCGTCGTAAAGCCTGGTAACTATCACTTTCATCGTAGGTTGGGTGATTTCTCCTCTTTGAGACGACAAGTGCCAGTAGGGACTTGTGCTCCCACGTACCATCAAGTATACATTGGGAGACCACAATAGGCTATATCCTTTATCCTTAAGAAGCTGTGTCTGCCACCCTATCGATCACAATGCATTGAACACAGCATTCGGGAAGATTGGCTGTCATACCGTAAAAAGTATTCTGCAGTTTTGCGATTGGTTTGGTAATCCCTCTGTCTAGATTTCTAGAGTAGTATCTTTCGTTCCTTTTCAGACTCCTTAAAGGAAAAGGTCCATCTGAGCACTTGTCACTTCAAGCCCATTAAAAATCAAAGGTGACTAGAGTCATATTTAGCTTTTTCTCGACTCTTAAAAATTGAAAAAGCAAGTTGCGTCAAAGCAACATAAAATTTATTTTAATCGGAATAACGTCACTATTCCCTCGTTGGTCTTAGGTTGAGAAAATGGAGTCCAGCAACCAAGGATTTCCCCTTGGGGGAAATCCAAGTCCTTTCTCCTCTTGGGGAGATGTTGGTGCACCTCATATGGCCACATTGTCCCTCCCAGGACTGACAATTGGCTTGCCAATATGGCTCTTCTCGACCTTTGTCGTTCAAACCACCGCGATTCCTGAGCGATCAAATCAGCAACTAGATGATACTAGAGTTACCCCCCAACCTCCTGCTTCGTTTGTTTCTCCCTCCCCTCCTTCCTCTTCGCTTGGTGAAGCTGGTAAAGCTAAAAACCAAGTAACTGAGAAGAAGAAGAAAGGGAAGGAGAAGAAGAAGAAGGAGCCAAAGGCAAAGACGGGCAACCATGCATCATCTAATGAAAATCCACACACTGCACCTTCCAAACCTAATTCTCCATGTGTCATTTGCAAAGGACACCACTATCATCTAGATTGTCCTTGCATCCCTCGGATCTTAAGGGACTGGTCTCCTCGTTTGCACAATCTGGTGTCATCAACCTCTGACGGTCATGTTGAGAGTACACCGTCAACTAGTGAAAACAAAGTCTTTGGACAGAAAGGGAAATACAAATTTCCTTGTAAGCTGTGTGAAGGCGATCATGCCATCCACCGTTGTCCCTTCCTGGACAAAGCTAAAAGAGTCTTGGATAACCGTCCTGCTTCACCGCTACGGCTTCCTCCTGGGTACAAGAAACTCTTGCCGAGTCCATCACTAGTTGAAAATCCGATTGACACACCTTTATGGTCGGTCGAAGCATCTATCATTGAAGATAAACCCTCTGAGTCAACACCGGACCAAAGTCATCGAGTCGAGACAGCAGTCAACCCAATCTTGTCTTCGGAAGGTCCATCTTCAGATGATACAGTCACCGAAGAGAATGAGAATGACACCATTCAGATTCTTTTCGTAAACACAGACTCCAATGAACATGGGGGCAATCTACCTATTCCTTTACCGCAGGAAGGAAATTCGTCAGAGTCGTATCCGGCCGTTTATTTGGTCCGACCTCCAAGCAACCTAGTCGTTTCCTTTAGTTGGAATCTACTAGGCAGACCCCGTCTACCGTCTAATGTACCATTCTGAATCATTGTACAAGCTTACAGAATGGTCATGGTCGGTACTATCATAAATGAGGGGGCTTCTGTGAGTATCCTTTCCTCAACTGCTTGGAAAGTGATTGGTTCGCCATCGCTTTTGTCTGAGATGAGAAATCTGACAGGCTTCGACAAAGGAACCAGTCGACCGTTAGGGATCCTTCCAAATTTGCCTATAAATTTGAGAAGGAAAACCATTTATCTGAACGTAATGGTAGTCCAAGGACCTTTAGATTATAATCTACTCCTTGGATGTGACTACATTTATAGCATGGGAGCCATTGTCTCCTCACTCTTTCGAGTAATGTGTTTTCCGCATGAAGGTAGAGTGGTCCAGCTCGTATACCAACTTTAATTCCCCGGCTCACACATAGCTAATAGTCAAATGCCATCCCTAACTGGTATTTTTCACGCAAGGAATTTCTCATGAATCTCCAGTCCATCCACCTAAAGAGCGCGAGTAATTCGGTGGCCATGACTGAAACCCAGGGGCCATGACTGAAACCCAGGGGGTTACTCAGAGAGAGGACACTAATCAAAATCCCAGAAGCTGACTCACCCCCTTGCAAACATCTATATATGGATCCCTCATCCTAGAGATCCACGGGGCTGGAATTTTGTATTTTGTAAGGAAGTGTTGTTGGTTTCCTGGTGGAACATCATAGTGTTGGGTGATCTAAGATTTTCATGAGGTGAAGAAGGGCTTTCATGCTGGGAGGACGACACTGGGTCAGATAAATGGGTTGTAATCCTCTCTTCTATTCTTTATATAAATAAATCTATTCAAGTTTTCCTCCACATTCTTGTATGTTTGATGATATGTATATTTGTGTGGTCAATATATATCTGGTCCTATATTGTTTATGATTGTAGAATCTCTGTACTTTGAAGATATTATGCTGTTTTGACTTTATAGGTACTCTTTGAAGCGGGTAAGCAAGGAAGGAGCGGCAAAGATATATCAGAGGGGAGAAGGAACAAGCAAACAACCAAGCGAAGGACCGAGGTTGGTATTCTTTGCTCCTTTCCTATCTAGTTCTCATAAAGGAAAACGAACGTGGCTTTAGTTTGTTTGTTTCTAAGATAGCTACCCGTCTTAGTGGGACTAGCAGCTCTGCATAGACACTAGATTTCCTGAAAACAACGGTGAAAACAATAATACTTTCATCAATTGAGCTCGACACCTTGAACACAAAATTCATCAATTGAAATGGTGTCGAGGGCACATTCCCCTTTGGTATAATGTCAAGTGATCTTCCCCATAATAAGATGATAAGCAAAATTAATCTTATCATTCTTAATTTGGTCGATAGCAAGTCCTTGTCCTCAACACTTCATTTTGTGGTTTCGCACCTTCTACATGCACAAACAATTTCCGTCACAAATGAGAAAAAATCTTTGTGACTCTTTATTGAGTTCACAAAAGCGGCCAACCAACAAAACCCTTCGAACAACAAACTGAAGCAAAATTCTTATTTTTCTTATTTTATTTTTTATTTGAGTCAAAGGTAAAATTGTGAATATTTATTAGTTGGACCCTCTTTGAAAGTTAACATTACTAATCACAGTATCATTTACAACACCTACCTCATCTATATAATTTTCCAAGCACTCCTTTTCCATTTCATCTAGATTCGCTTCTATCACTAATGATAGGTGGTGAGTCCACTTGAAACATTGGACAGTACAAAATCTATATGCAAATAATTTCCATAACAAAGAAGGAACCAGATGTGTTTGTTGTTGTTTATATTAATCATATTTTTGTTTGTTGTGCATACTATGAGAAGGTTTTCTCTTTGTTTTTTAATACTCCAAAAATCATAACTTCAATTTTTAGAACTTTAATCTTCAACTTTTTAGCACCTTATTCAAAATCTTTAGGGTCATGATTCTTGTGGTATTCTCTATAAACTCCTACAAATTAGAAAATTAAAATTTCCAATCTTTTTATTTTTCTAAAAATAAATTTGTGTGAAATGAGTGAAGTATATATACAATACGCCAATGTAAAAAAATTATATCATTCCTTTTTATTTATATAAAATTGTGTTACTTAGTATGAACATTAAATTTTCTTATTTATAATTCATATTTATTTTTAATTAATATCAAACATCAACTCCACTCGTGTAAATAAATATACCTCTTTAAAAAACCAACAAAATCATAGTCTCTACACATGATTCTATATAATATTATTTAAAAAATAAGCTTATTGACATGACCACTCATATCAAAATGAAAACTAAAACATAACCTCGCGACAATAGCCGTTCTTCACATTCATATACATAATTTAGGGAAAAATATTTTCATATTTCAACACAAATTTCATAAAGAATACCATAATGACAAAGAAAACACCAGCTTTCAGAACAGATTATGAAGATTGAAGATAGCCATCACCGCCATGGTTTTTCAGGCCTTATATTTGGGGATTGCTTTGCAGTTAACTTTGAAGGAGTGAGCTTTGACAGTGTTCGGTTTTCAGGCAGCTTCTTTGGCGTTTTCTTTTCAGGCGTGAGTCTTGATGGTGTTCGCTTTGTAGGCACCTTGTTCGGTGTTTGCGTTTCAGGAATGAGCTTTAATGGTGTGCGGTTTTCAGACAGTGGCTTCGCTGATGTTCGTTTTTCGTACACAGTCTTTGGTGGTGTTGCCCTTTCCAGTAACCCGTTTGATTTTCTCATTTCAATGGCAACATTAGATTTTGGTTTTCCATTTTTACTTTCAAGAACAAGCTTTGGCTTTAACTTTCCATTTTCTAACAAACTATTTGATTTTGACTTTCCATTCTCTGTTATCGGTGGCCTCAGTTGCAAAGATTGACGTTCTTTGCATTCATGATGCTCTTTGACAGAATGCAGAGCAGTCTCCAACTCTTCAACTCTTTGCTTTGGCTTTAACTTTCCATTTTCTAACAAACTATTTGATTTCGACTTTCCATTCTCTGTTAGCAGTGCCCTCACTTCCAAAGATTGATGTTCTTTGCATTCAAGATCCTCTTTGACAGAATGCAGAGAAGTCTCCAACTCTTCAACTCTTTGCTGTGGCTTTAACTTTCCATTTTCTAACAAACTATTTGATTTTGCCTTTCCATTCTCTGTTATCAGTGGCCTCACATCCAAAGATTGACGTTCTTTGTATTCAAGATCCTCTTTGACAGAATGCAGAGCAGTCTCCAACTCTTCAACTCTTTGCTGTGGCTTTAACTTTCCATTTTCTAACAAACAATTCGATTTTGACTTTCCATTCTCTAATATCAGTGGCCTCACTTGCAAAGATTGACGTTCTTTGCATTCAAGATCCTCTTTGACAGAATGCAGAGCAGTCTCCAACTCTTCAACTCTTTGCTGTGGCTTTAACTTTCCATTTTCTAACAAACTATTTGATTTTGACTTTCCATTCTCTGTTATCAGTGGCCTCACTTCCAAAGATTGACGTTCTTTGCATTCAAGATCCTCTTTGACAGAATGCAGAGCAGTCTCCAACTCTTCAACTGTTTGCTGTGGCTTTAACTTTCCATTTTCTAATAAACTATTTGATTTTGACTTTCCATTCCCTATTATCAGTGGCCTCACTTCCAAAGATTGACGTTCTTTGCATTCAAGATCCTCTTTGACAGAATGTAGAGCAGTTTCCAACTCTTCAACTCTTTGCTGTGGCTTTAATTTTCCATTTTCTAACAAACTGTTTGATTTTGTCTTTCCATTCTCTAATATCAGTGGCCTCACTTGCAAAGATTGACGTTCTTTGCCTTCAAGATCCTCTTTGACAGAATGCAGTGTAGTTTCCAAGTCTTCAACTCTTTGCTTTGGCTTTAACTTTAACTTTCCATTTTCGGAGAAACTATTTGATTTTGACCTTCCATTCTCTGTTATCAGTGGCCTCACTTGCAAAGATTGACGTTCTTTGCATTCAAGACCCTCTTTAACAGAACGCAGAGCAGTCTCCAACTCTTCGACTCTTTGCTGTGGCTTTAACTTTCCATTTTCTAACAAACTATTTGATTTTGACTTTCCATTCTCTATTATGAGTGGCCCCACTTCCAAATATTGACGTTCTTTGCATTCATGATCCTCTTTGACAGAATGCAGAGCAGTCTCCAACTCTTCAACTCTTTGATTTTGTGTTTCTACCAAACGACTAGTACGGTCTTCTTCCTCCTCTCCATTTTTCTGTCTCAGTATTCCCCTTTCACTTGCAATAACATCAAGCTTTGTTTGCAGCTCTGCAACTTGGCTCTTCAAATTTCCATTTTCAGAAATCCAGAAATGTTTGTCTTCAACCCATTCATTCAACATGGATTGCATTTCATTTTTTTCTGCTCTAGATTGAACTAACAGCCTCTCATTTTCCATAGACATTTCTTCAAATTTTTTCTTGTGTGAGGCCAATGAAGACAAAAGCTTGTCCTTTTCGGTGTTCCATGTTTGCTCTGCCATTCGATTCCCTTTAGCGACCTCTTCAGTCTCCTGTATCGCTGCTGCAATCTGCAATGCATGCTCATCTTTTTCTAATTTCCAGCCATTATGTGATGCCTCTAATTCCGCAGATATCACCTGAATTTCGCAATTCAACTGCGAAACAGTAGATTCTAGAATTCTTTTATCAGAAACCACTGCTCTGCACTCTTCTTCTTTCTCTAAAATTTCCTTTTTGAATATTTCCTCGGCCTCCTGCAATTGTTTAGAAATGGCAGCCCGGTATTCTTCAGATTTCCTTTCACATTGTTCTCTGAATTCCTTCTGATCTTCCTTCAGGCGCTGCCCGATTTTCGCCTGTTCTAAGAGTTCCCCGTGGAGATTATCGATCTTGGACTGAAATTCTCCGATGTGTGATTCCAAATGAGTAAGCTTTTGTAAGAAACAAGCCTTTTCTTGTCGTAAATTCTTGATATCTTTCATAAGTAATGGATTAAGCTCCCGCAACCTGCAGATTTCCTCCTCTTTGCCAATGCCCATTTTATCGTCTGTGTGAGGGGACACATTTTCTAGCGATGTAACTCTTTTCGACCTGTCACCTCCACTTAACCATCTGCCTTTGCCTCCCCACATCTTGTCGAGGAAACGAATCGCTTCCTTCGTTGAACTACTGGCTAGACCAACACGAAAGTTACTAGTCTTAGGACCACGATGATTTTAACTATAGTTTGTGATAATTTATTCGCTCAATTAATAAGTATTCATTTAGACAAGCAGGGAGATACGCCGACTGTTGAAGAATCAACTAATTATACGCTAGCATACATCATTGTATAATTGTATGATTACCGACTTGTTTATTGTCTTCCTTGTATAACGTTTGATATTAGTAAATCAAATTGCTTCTTATTTACCAAAAATTAATTTATCAGAATGAAATGCTGAAATCACAATTTGCATGTCTTAGAAAAAACTAGACTATAACATTTATTTAATAATATGCAAAATTTGCATAAATTAATGAAACTATGTTCTCAACTAACCATTTGAACTAGCTCATAACCTCAATAAATTTTAGGGATCCCAGAGCAAGCCATATAAATAATTGGAAGAGCCTTAAATAACTATAACAATCAAATTCCCACTTTTTACAAAGTCATTTAGTTATTTCCCGCTAATTCATAGGCAACTAAGATTCGGGGATTATGCTTGCCTTCAGTGTCTAGATATGATAAAAAATGTAATCGATATTTTGAGATTCAAACTCCCATGCAATTAGGGGTTGTTTTTTCTGCCAAATAGAATGTTCAATCATCCTCATGAGTTGAGGTGACATGATCCCATGATTATCATATGGTTTTTTTTCCTTTATTTTCCATATTAGAATGCATTGCAACTCTAAAGGTGGAATAATTACATAAGGATAGAGTTTTTTCATGGTGTGAGACATATAGAACATGATTCATAAATTAAACTCCATAACAACCTTAGGTTTCCAATCAATATTAGTGCATATTGATGGGCCTCTCAAATAGGTACAATTCAAGGCCCATCTAACCATCCTTTGACACATTTTAACCTCTCTTTTTTGCATTTGATAATATATTTTTCAAGTTATAATGTGTTCTTAGGAAGGTGTTGTGCCATACAACAACCCCCCATTTCATATCATTACTATTCCAAAAAAATATAATGTGAAATGGGTCCCTTTTAATTTTTGTTTCAAATTGGTATCAATTTAAATTTCTATTTCAAAAAGGACCGAATAAAAAAAAAACATTATTAAAAGGCCTTTTCAATAAAACCAATCAAAAAACCCCAACGTAAAACGATTTATCTTTATCATTGCGATAAAGCGATCGCAAGATCGCATATCGCAATGACAAGGAGAGCACAACTTAAGGGACATCTTGATTTTCCCCGATGCGAAATCGCTATCGGATATCAGCAAAACATAAAGTAACACAATCAACAACCCTTGCTCCGATGCGATGCGAAATCAGCAATCGGCGACAACACTTAAAATGCAAATAAGCTCCCCCTCGCCCGATGCGATGCGATATCGCTATCGGCGATCGGCGACTCACCATGCCCTTATTCTAAACGGCCCTACCAGCTATTCTCGACGCGATGCGATATTGCTATCGACGATCGGGGGTTCCCAAACGAAACCAAAGCAATAACTTAGCATTTCCCCGATGCCCGATTGCGAAAAGGGTAAAAAAGCGCAGTTTTCAAAGTAAAAGTCATAAAGGAAGTTTAATAGGATTTATTCGCAATTAAGGCAATATCCTTTGAAAAGCCGCTCATCCACGTTCAAACTACCAAATCGCCCAAGGCATGCTTCAAATAAATCATTCGGCCATTAACCGAAGCGACTGGTATTAATGAGATTGACAGGCCATAACGACCATTTAATGAGAACAGTAAGCTTGCGATCTATCTACGGATTTGATCCCAAGGCCACCTTAAGTCAATTGATCGCTATGAATGCATCCAGATATATATACTTCATTATGTTCAATTCATGTTATTGTTGCCTGTGTTATGCCTATCTTTCGCTCTGTGCAGGATTCTTCCACAGAGATAGAATTAAGTGGGATGGGAAAGAAGTCCAAGAAGACTACAATGCCTACTGCTTCGCCAGCCGCAGGGCAAGCTGTTGTTGATCCAAGCGGTAAGAACAAAGGGCTTATATCAGATACGACTTGCTTAGGACTTACCAGGACCACTTGGCAAGGAACATATAATTTGATTGAAGTCGAAGAGCCAAAGGTGATCGGGATAGAAATCTCATGCGATAGTACCAACAAATCTGACGCCAATTTAAAAGACTTGGCCAACTCCTTTCTGCGCAGAATAGCGGCCCGGGAGCAAATTCTCCCATATACGGATGTGGTAAGGTGGGCAATCCAAGAGCTCCCAATTACGAACAGATTGTTTAGCACTGTGGACGGGAGGATTTTCGGTTCTTTTCAAGCCGAAGATCTAAGGCAAATGTATCACCTACCAGTAGAAGAGAAGAAATATAACACGGCATTCCTGGAGAAATTTCGAGCAGAGAACGAAACCGAGTCTGAACCAATTCGAGGCTGGAGACAAAATCCAGCAAAGCACAAGCATGAATCCTCGGGTAAGTACTCAGTCGACTCCCTATGTTCTCCTTACTGCTATGTTGGGATTATGTTGTGTAGGCTATGGGGATTGCACGACTCCGCCAATTTTACCATAGAAATGGTCCCCTTAATGGAGGCGGCATGTAGTGGCAAAATTATGGATTGGGCGGTTATATTATCCGACAAGTTAGCCAAAGCCATTCTCGATTTCAGGTTTAACTCTCGCGTCACATAGAGGTTTATTCCGCCATTTTATTACAATGCCTATGTGATGGACGTGTTATGTTTTAATTCTGAGTTTCCTGTGCTTGGATGGAGGTGGACGTCGCAAGACCCCACACCCATTCACATATATTATCAAAAGTTGTGGAAGACTAATTATAAGCACCATCTTTATCAAATCTGCAACGGTTTTATGTTGCCAATTCATTACTCCATTTTTGATAAGCCTGCCCCGAAGATTTCTGAGCAAGCAGGGGTAGATTTAACCGCAGTAGCAAGTTGGTTTGGGGAGGAGAAATTCACCTACATCAGAGTTTTTGGCAGTCAGGCTAAGCCGCATGTGCTCCCACTTTACATCCCCGATAAGTTACTTGCCAGGGAAGTAGCTTATCAAATCAATGCTGAGGGGGTTACTCAGACCCTGAAAAAAGCGAAAAAACATGTTTGGCCCTCTTTTCCCTTACGAATTGGAATTTATACCCTGCATGATATCAAACATGCAGAGAAGGAAGGTGGGAAAATTAATTCGCTCACTCTGGCTACTCTGCCAAGCAGGCAGTATGATCCGAGGAAGATAGCTTACAATGCGCTCGACCAGGCCAAATTGGCCAAGGTCGAGCACAAAGAAGACAGATTCGAGGAGTTGTTTGCATCGGCCGAATCGCTGTATCAAGTTAAGTCACTTGCCAGAAATGTGTACAAAGATGAAGGGCTAGTTGAATTTAACAGAATTAGAGAACAGAGGTTGCAAACTCTGCCTCTAGACCTGTTAGCGACTGTTCCGACGACAACAATATCAAGCGAGCCTGAGCAGCGAAGTAATACGCCACCTCCTACTACATCAAAGTAGCAGGAGGAAGTGCATAGCCAGAGGCAGGAAGTAACCCAGGAAAATGAGCAGCGACAAGAAGAAACCCAGGCGAAAGCCCAAGAAGAGAGCAGCTCTAAAAATAATGATGATACACTGGTTGATCCGAATTTGCTCCAACAATGGAAGCAATTCAGTACAATCATCAACAACCTAGAGTGCTCGAAAGATGATGAGGTTTCTAAAGAAGGCGACACACAGGAAGCGACATCGAAACCTGTTTCGGGCGAAACCAGTGACCTACCCAAATCAAAAGAAACAGAGATAATTCCCAAAGATCCAACGGGCGAAATCATTTTGCAAATTGAAGAGATTCCCCCTTTGGATGTATTTTATAGCCCTAAGCATAAAGTTGTTGTAAAGCGACAGAGAAAAAGGAGAAGAGCTAATCAACCTTCTCTATTCCCTGAATTAACAGTGACGGGAAATATTGTGTGGAAAGAGGAATTCGACCCCTCCGATGACTTAACCAAGTTATCGCAATTCGCTGGAGCATATTCGGTGGTGACCATTGATAAAGCATCGGAGGTAAGCAATTTATTGAAAGCCAAGGATCAAGACATCTCTTCGCTACAGGCGAAATTATCGGAAGTTCAGCAGAAAGTAGAGCAGGCAGAACAGGAATTGCTAGTGCAGCAACAGAGCAATCATCAGCTGACTAAGCAATTACGAGAGGAAAAGCAGAGGATTGATGAAAGCGCAATCCAAAGGCAAAGGGAGCTATCGGCGGCATTGGAGCAATTAAGAATATCGACTGAGGGAACAATGAAAGCAAAAGATGAACAAATCGCTCAATTGACCACTCAAATTGAGCAAATGATAAAGCTCCCTCAAGTAGACGAATTCAAAGCAGAAGCGCTTCAGTTAAAAAAGACATTGATTAATCAGGTTAAGCTCCTATGTCAGCAAATTACACAAGCAGAACCATTGTGCGAGTTAGTAGCATCCATAAGCAAAAAGGTAGAAAAAGAAAGGACCGATTTGGATCAAGCCGAAGAAACACTGACAAATTTTATAGAATGGCAGGATTCCGATCAAGGCCAGGCGACTAATCTACCAAGAATTCTGGAATCGCACAAAGAAATATTATTCACAGAATGGCAATCACAGCTAATGAAGGCAGAAAGAGCGATTTTCAGATGCAAAGTAACCACTGGAAATTTGGTTGAATTAGTAAATAATACGCTTTATTTGTCTAATATGATTTCCCAATGTACTCCAGGTAAATTAACAGCGACAAAGATGTTGGAGCATTCATGCTACCCAGAGCTGGAGAAAAATGGAAGATTAATCGCTGGAATCAACAATTTAACATGGGATGCTTATTGGTTCTTCTTAGTCAAGCCATACAGCCAAAGAGCCACCTTAAAGTGCCTCACAGATGCTGTCGGGTATATTATACCCGACATTCAGGATGCCACCTTCGCTGCCCAATTCAGCTTGCGCCTCAACAGACCGCCAGAAGTGGAGCCGATGCTTGCGATAAGCCAGCTCAGGTTTAAAAGCAAACAACCTGAGTCATGATTCACATCGCCAACTACCAGATCGCCCCTGAGAAATAGATCGCATTTACTGATACCAATTTAGTAGGATTTTGTTTCATAGATTTTTTTAGCT
>APFE030605166.1:4332-14671 GCA_000404065.3 Pinus taeda
ATTAATAAATAAATAAAATTTAATTAGGAAATATTAAACCTTTCACTTTTTCTCCCTTGGTCAAATATAGTAATTTTCTTCTAGCTATTAGGTTGACCTCTCTCACTATTTAACCATATTCCTTGATCTATTTCTGCATAGTGTCCTGAAGATGAACTAAACTTGTTGGTTTGAAACACTTGGACCAAAATCTTCAATATGACTTCTTTCCAAAAAAATGTATATATTATGATATACATAGAACCTGGAATTCGAATAAAAATGTAACTAGTTAATTTACATAACACTTGTCTACTGCCATAAATCAATACACTGAAAGACATTGCATACAAAAATCCTTAGTTATTTTGAAAAATAAAAGATAAATATTTTTTATTTCCAATAATAGTAGTAGTGAGTAGTTTGTATGCTAAAATAAGTTTCTAAAATTTTAATTTAATTATCAACCATTATTAATTTATTTTTTTTCTCTGTAACATCTAATTCTATTAATTGGAAATCAAAATATTTTTACATAAGTCGGCTGCTGCAAGGGCAGGAGCCTGCAAGCCTTTCATATTACAAAACTGCCCCATTACTGTAGAAACTGGGGAGAATCAGAAACAACCAGCCAATTCTGTTGGCTTTACAAGCATACCGAGAGAGATGAACAGAACGAAGAACATAGAAACAGAACTGAAATCCCGAGTCCATGAACCGAATAGACGCCGCGTCGAGGAGAGACCCAAAACTGGATTTGATGTTGTCAAGCTGTGTCTTGGCCAAAATTCCTGGGCAGTGCTCCTGGAGCCTCCACCAGAGAGCCAAAAAGAACAAACCAAAGTGCCAATTATTCATTTTTTTCCGCATCCCCCTGTGTCTCCTCGGCCTCCAGACACGCGTCGTCCTGATTGAGAAGTTCTTTATCACCCAACATGTTGCCTTCCGGCACCTTGTCGGTGGTTCCAGCATCGGTTTCAATTTCAAAATGATCACAGTCAACCAGGTGGGGGGATTATGGATGGCGAATCGACTTGGATAACTGGTTCAGTCTCCCTTTTGACATCCATCGCATTCTTGGCAGAGGATCTCTCACTACTGTGGGAAGAATTTGGGTTAATGCAGGAGAGAGGGTCAACCTGGTTAACTTCTTCAGACATGAAGATGGTAATGTGGGTGGAAATCAGAGGCCTATTCAGGTTACTCTGGAATTTAAAATGTGTGGACTGAAAGGCACTGTTAGGAATCAGATGACGAGAAGGATTGTTGGGAGGAGGTTCCTCAAGAGAGGAGGAGAGATTAATGGTTGTGAGCACAGGGTTGGGCGGAGGACGAGCGGAGGGACGCTTGCTGCTGCCAGGTCGATCACCCGAGCGGGTTCGTTTCCCTAGACGCTTCATGATGCTAACAGTCACCGAGAATCCAAAAGAATAGATACGAAACCCAGAAGAATGCCTCAAATGAACCGTAGGCTCGAGAGAATAAATAGACGAGGCACAAAACTGAGAGACAAAACAAATGTAACTGATGTCACAGTGAATGAACCACTTACCCCAAACCACCGCAGGATTTCCGCTATGCAGCACGTAGGTAGAATGGAGGTGTTGCAAATTCAAGCCTGAATAGGCTCGGATTTCACCTCTGAAACTGGACTCCTTCTCACCTTCGCATCCTATATGCAAAACAAACTGAACACCAGACGCCTGAACCCAAGAAGTGGAAATACCGACTGGGAGCTCCATGTAAATAACCCACAGCAGGCGGCTTCGGGCTTCAGCCTTCATTAATGGCATCGGCCTGCTCCGGCCTCCGGCCATAAAAACATTCTTCCCTCCATCAGGCGAGATCTGGGGCTCCACGCTGCGACGCAGGTGGCAGTACAAGGGAGGATTAATGTGCATGAATGCCATTTATGGCAGGAGCAGCACCCGGATCTGGGAGTGCTTCTTCAGGCTCAGGTTTTTCCGCGTGCACCAGATTGTTGAAATCAAGCAATTGGGATTCCAATAAGAGGTTTGCTGGAGCTCCAACCAGAAGAGGTCGACCACAGTCCACTCCCAAGTTAACAAGAAGGTCCACAACTCTGTTCCCATCTCTTCTATTGTGAGTGAAGGAGATCACCCTATTACAACTGATCCATCGCTCAATATGAAATAATCTTTGAGCCAGTCTCTAACTATTGCAAATTTTGGAAGAAGGGGAGCCCTAATGGATCCTCGTAGCCATTTGAATGAGGATTTGAGAGTCTCCCTCAATAATGAGCGGGAAAAGGTTCCTGTCTTGTGCTATCAGAAGCCCTTGCCAAAGACCTTCTAACTCAGCAGAATTGTTGGTATCCCAGCCATGATATCCCAAGAAGATTATGATATTTTTCCCTTTATGATGTCTGATGATTCTGCCGAATCCTGAGTTCCTAGGGTTACCCTTGGACACCCCATCGAAATTGAATTTATACATATCTTTAGGGGGAGAAGACCACTTCACCAGAGGTGAGCCTTTAGGAGGCCTTGTTCCCTTGATTGACTGGTCTTGCTTTCCGTGGAATTCCCAATTATTCCAGATTGATTGTTCCCGAGGGAGAGTGGGGAGATCCTCCTGGTACCAAGTTTTTAAGGAGATGTTTTCTTCCAGGTTTTTCTTTATGTTTGTCCATATCTCATCCAGAGATTTGAATTGGTCTTTGAATATTCTGTCGTTTCTCTCTTTCCAGATAGTCCAAGTTACAAAGCCAGGGATGAGCTTCCACATGTAATTAAGTAACTTGCTTTGGTAAGGGTGGGGGTACCAGTTGCATATAGTAGTTGTTACGTCTCCATTCGCTCCTGCCTCTTTCTGACAACGAAAATTTATTTTTTTCCAGAGCTTATATGCTAATGGGTAGTGATACCAGAGCTGTTCGATTCTCTCTTCTTCTTTTTTGCAATTAAAGCATATGGAAGGGCCAATGAAATTTCTTTTCCTTAGGTTATCCCAAGTTATAACCCTTTTGTGGCAAAGAAGCCAGAGAAAAGTGGAGATTTCGGCCAGATAGAAGGATCCCATATCTTGCTCCATATCTTATCGGGCCTAAAATGATCTTTAATGAGTAAATTGTAAGCCTCTCTGGTGGAATAAGTTCCTCTTTCTTCATAACCCCATCTGAGAACATCTTTTTCCTCGGAATATTGTATTTTCCTCTTTGTAATTTCTGTGTCCAGAGTTTGTTGTTCTTGTGTAGTCCAATGAGCTATGATCTGAGAGGCTTTGTGCCATTCTATGTAATCTTGTTGGGCAGTGATGCTCCAGAAATTTTCAACCTGGATTGGGGGGTGGAGATCCTGTTCCACGAATACAGTATTCGGGAAAAGGTCCCTTAGTTTGGGCGACTGTTTCCAAGAGTCGTCCCAAAACCGGGCCTGGTCTCCGCTTTTCACCTCCCAAAAACTATGCTACTGAATGAGGTTCCTATGAAGTTTTGCCGAGTTCCAAATAATTGAACCATTGCCCATCTCTGATATTCTTATAAGTTACTCTCTTGGACAGTTTCCCACATATTTGGCTGTCCATAAAGTAGCCCATGGAGTGAGAGGACTCGAGAGCCATCTCCACCAGATTCGAGCTCCCATAACCGCATTACTGTGAGTGGGATCTCGCAGACCGATGCCGCCTCCATTTTTGGGAAGACATGCAGTCTCCCATTTGACGAGTGCCCATTTGCGGTGAAGTCCACTGCTTCCCTAGAGAAAAGCCCTCTGGATGACTTTGAACTCTTTGAGAGCCCATTTCGGAGCTGCGAGAATGGAAAAAATGTAAAGGGGCATGGCTTGAAGGATGGCTTTAATCAGGACAAGACGGCTTCCATTGTTGAGAGATCTATGGGTCCAAGAGGAAAGTTTGGCTTCCAGCTTATCTAAGAGAGATTTCCAGGCGGAATGCTTCAAGTTGGAGGCAATGAGGGGGGCTCCCAGATAGGTAGAGGGAAGCTTGGCTGAGGAGAATTTAAGGATTCGTAGAATGGCTGACTAGATAACAGAGGGAGTGTGAAAAAAGAAGACCTGAGACTTGGACTGATTAATAAAGGCTCCAGAGGCTTCTGAAAAGTCAGCTAAAAGAGATTTGAGATGCCTAGCCTCCTAGACAGAAGGGTGCCCATAAAGCATGGTGTCATCCACGAATTGCTGGTGAGTGACTGCAGGGGTATTGTGGAATGAAAGACCTTTGAGGCGATCAGCTTGTAGAGCATGCTTGATACTTCACCCAAGACCTTCCGCCGCAATGATAAAGAGGAAAGGGGAGAGGGGATCCCTTTGCCTGATGCCCCGGGAAGGATGAAAGGTTTCGGAGGGAATTCCATTGATTAGAACCGATAAGAAGGAGGATGTTAAGAGGCTCATAATCCAGCGAACCCAGGAAGCACTGAAACCAAAAGCCAAAAGAATCTTTTCCATGTAATTCCAACTGAGGCTATCAAAAGCTTTTGAGAGGTCGAGTTTAAGAAGCATACCTGGCTTTTTGGAGATCTTCAAGGAGTGGATTATTTCATGCATGAGGATGATACCATCCGTTATCTGTCTCCCTTCCACGTATCCCAACTGTTCCGGCGAGATGATCAGGGGAAGCAAAAGCTTTAGTCTAGTAGCTATAATTTTTGATATTATTTTGTAAATAATATTACAGAGAGAAATCGGTCTGAATTTGTCCGGTTTAAAAGGCTTCTCTACCTTTGGAATCAGGGCTATGAATGTGGCATTTAATCCTGGAAACATCCATCGAAGAGAGCGCGACTCTTCCACGACCTGCCAGACCTCATTCTTGATAGGGTCCCAGAAGGTATGGAAAAAATTGGAGGTAAAACCATCCGGACTTGGGGCTTTGCCGGCCTTTAGTTGTTTAACTGCAGATTCCACTTCTTGAAGATCGACCGTTTTGAGGAGCATTTGATTATGCTCATCTGATATGAGTCTGGGAATTTTGCTGGTGATATTTTGAATGGCCTGAGAATGGTCATTGATTGGTTCTTTGTTCACCTGCTTGAAGTAATTGAGGAGTTCGGCCTCGATCTCTTCATGTTTTTCAAGTTTATCTCCTTGCTCATTTTGAATGTGAGTAATATTATAATGCATTCTGTGTTGGATTGTGGTGTTATGGAAGAATTTGGTAATTTTTTCACCCTCTTTAAGCCACCGAATTCTTGATTTTTGCTTCCACAACATTTCTTCCTGTTTTTCTTTTTCCATAAGTTCCCTTTCAAGGGTTTTTACCTGTTTCGCAAGATCATCGAATCTGCCCAGAGTAATGATCTTTTGCTGCAATTGCTTCATATCCTGTTCAATATTTGCTTTCCCGTGAAGAATATTTCCAAATGTAGTTCTATTCCAATATTTGATTTTGCCTTTGAGATGCTTGAGTTTTTTTGAAACTGGAACATTTTGGAACGTGGAGGAGGATGAAAGCTTTTCCATTCTGTACTGATGAATTGATGGAAGTCAGGATGGGTCAACCAGAAGGCTTCAAAGCAAAAAGGTCTGCGGATATTGTTCCCTGATCGAGACCAATGGAGTGAGATGGGCCAATGATCGGAGCCAGAAACAGGCAAGATAGAAGCAGCAAAATCCCCCCCTAGATGAATGGCATTATCTGAGAGAAGAAATCTATCCAACTGAGATGCAATTTGGAAGCTTCCGGCCTGTTTGTTATTCCATGTGAAAATGCCATTATTGAAGGGGAGATCAATGAGCCAGTTATTTTGAATAAAGTCCAACAAGAGTGTTCCATCTTGAGAACTTCTGCCCCTACCTCCTCTTCGTTCATCCATTCTTGTGATCACGTTAAAATCTCCACCTGCAATCCAAAGAGGGAGTGGTCTGTTTTGATTAAGTGCCGAGATGGAATTGAGGATCTCTTCTTTTTGATGAGTTTCCTGTGGGAAGTAAACATTGGTTAGGAGTCCACATTGGTTTGTTCCTAAAATGTGAAAAGTGGCTTGGAGAAAGTTCCTGTGCGCATGGAAGTTAGAGAGCTCCACAGCTTTGGAATCCCATATGATTGCGATGCCTCCTGAGGCTCCATTTGCATCAACTGTTGTATTATGACTTCCAAGCCAAAATTTATTAGCTAGCTTGTCCAACACTCTGGTGTCGCACTTTGTCTCTTGCAAGAAGATAACCTGAGGATTTTCTTGCTTTATCATGTTTTTTAGTAAACAGGTTTTCCGGGGACCATTAAGCCCTCTGATATTCCAAGAAATTAACTTCATTGAGAAAGATTGATATCAGGACTAAAGTACTTAGTTAGCTTGGCATATCTGCCACAATCCACTAAGATTTTCCCTACCTTAATTGTTCTTTGAAGGATAGTTTTCCTACCTCGCTTTTTGATGTCCTTGGCAATGAGTCGCCGGTCCCAAGAGCTACCTGTTTGGATACCTAAAGGTTTCTGCCTTTGACCTCTTGATAAAACCTCTTCCATGTTTTTGAGCTGTCCTGCTGGAATGTTGTCAAAATTGTTGGTGGTACATACCTTTTCCAGTTCCGTAAGATCCAGATCCCCTATATCTATTGTGTCTGTTTCTTCATCCATAAATTGAGAGTAATCTTGTTCTTCCATTGGTTCTTCTTCTGTACCGATAGCCGATAATGGATTCTCCAATGGTTTATTTTGGGTATTCCATGCCACATCCTTTTGTTCTTTTAAGGTTGAAGCTTCCTTACCCTTAGCATCTTATTGCGCCCTAGTGGATCCTCCTTTTTTGTTATTGTCATCGTTCTTAAGTGCTGTTTCTGACAAGTTCATTTGAGTTTCAGATTGATCTGCTAGGGCATTAAATTTGTTGCTGGTGGATGGCGTTGGTTGACTGGATTGCGCTGCTTTTGGTTTCGGGGCTTGCTTCTTGTTTGCCCTTCGATGACTAGCCACCTTGATGAAACCAGACCCGTCTGAGACTTCCTGATCCGAAATAGGGGAGGGTTTCTGATTTAAGGGGCAATCTCGGAATAAGTGCCCCAGGGCATGGCATCTTCGACGACGAAACGACACATGTTCATAGTCAATCATTTGTAACCAATCCTTGTGAAAGTAAGAGAGGTTTACCGCATCTGGAAGAGCTTGGTTGAGATCCATATAAACACAAATTCTGGCATAAGATGTATATTTACCTGTCTTCGTTTCTTCGGTTGTTTTGACAAACTCACCCAGAGTGTTTCCTATCGCTTTCAGAGAGTCCTCCTCCCAAAATTCTGAAGGGAGTGAATACAGGCGAATCCATACCGGAGCCCAGCTAAGATCTACCATATCAGGCTTGAAGCGTTCTATCCAACCTTTGAGAAATAATCCAGCAGCGTTGAAGAAGTAAGGTCCTCCATCCAGGGCCCTATTTCGCTCCTCCAAGCAGTTGAAGATAGCTGTGAAAAATCCTTTCGGTCCCAGCTGCAGGATAATGTACCCTTTTGGGTGCCATTTCGCGTTTATCCAGCTCCGCAGTGCTCTTTCGGTCGGCCACATCCCAATGAACTTCTTTATGAGAGCATGGTCTTTCATGAACTGTATTCTTGCTTCAATCTGATGTCCAGGCAGTTCAACGCTTGGTCGAATCGCTGCTACTGGTTCGCATGTCGTTGAATGAACCTCTCGTACTTTGTCACATTTCTGGTTTGTGTTTTCCTTTTCTGCCAGGTTCTCAGGCATTTCATTGTCGTCTTGCGGGGGAGGTTCTTCACCCCCCGACTAGGGTTCCATACGGGGTGTACCCACCGTCTTGAAATCGAAGATCTAGTTCCGTCCTTGACCACTGATTACAGCAGAAGGACCAGGCCTGCCGTTACTGCAAGTGCAGAGGGTCAGAGCCTGCGCTTGTCACAGGTGCTCAAACCCTAGCAGCCGCCATCGCGTGTATTCGCCTCCGTTCCATCTTCAAAGGCCATCATTACTATCAACCATTATTATTAAATAAACGGTAAAAATTTAAATTTTATAATATTTTTAAATAGTAACTATATATCTAAATTTAAATTTATTTTTAAAAAGTTATATTATTTCTATTTTTAAAGTTAATTCAATTAATTGAAATATATTATTTAAATATAAATTATATAAATACCTATACCATTTATTATTTATGGCATGTAATATTATTAATATATGGCATTGAATAATTGTCTCCGAAATCTCATGAATAAAAATCATGTTGCTTGAATTTAATAATTAATAATAATATAGCTAATACGAAAATATTGTGACACGTGTTGATGGATTAACGGCAATTTAATTTATTTATATAGCTCTCTAGCTCTCTACAGGAGACGCTATCAAACTAGCAGCGCAACACAACTTCAACCATCAAATTGTGCTTCTGATTCATCCGGGGCCGCCACAATCATTTCGCTCTACCAGTATTCGACTGGGATTTTCCTGCCTTATCCAGAGAATGTCTCGAGAAAGTCGGATGCAGGAAATAAGAGAGCAGCTTCTGGCAGCAGGAGTTATCGGAGGGGTTGTCGACGATTTCGATCCTTTTTACAAGCTTTCTGTACTCTGCGGCTACACGAAAACCAGCTTGGGCGAGGAAGTGTCGCACGATGACATGCTATCCCCACCATTCATTTTTTTTGACGTAGATTATAATGGGCTTCCTGATCCTGATATATTTCTCAACTCCATATTCATATTGGTAACTACTTTCTATTTCAATTCACGATTATTATTTATTCATCGTGAATTTGTCATAACCACATAACTAAAGTCTTTCATAAATCCAAACAATCAGGTGATGACTGATCCTGAAACTCCTGGGCACGAGTATTTGCACTGGTATGTCATAATCCTCTCCCAAATTTCTGAATAATATCTTGCACACATATCTATTTCATCTAAATAAAAGCATTACTCTGTACATTTTGCAGGCTGAATACCCACCGTTTTAGCAGCAAGCCTTATGTTGGTATGGATATCATGGCCGTTGCCACTTTTTCTTGAACTTTGAAATCATTGAATTGAATGTGTGTTAATGTTATTTCGGTTTAATGCGTGTTAATGTGTTTTCTGATGTGTTTCTTTGTGGGGCAATATTAGTTTTGCGGAGCGACAGTCTTCACACGTACGAAGCTCCGACACCCACGCGTAGTAGCAAGATGGTTTTCGCATTGTTCAAAGATCCATGTCATCCCTTAATTGAGCCCAACTCGCGGGAGAATTTCAGCACCAGAGCTTTTGCCATTGAAAATCGACTTGGACCACCGATAGCTGTTGGTTTTTTCTATATCAAGATGGAGAATGAAAATGAACAAAGAATGAACGTAGAATTTCCTGGACAAAATGCAGCACCAGCTACTCAACAAGCAACCAGCGAAGAAACAAGAAACGATGAAGTAGCCGATGTTTTATAGGAGGGCCATGTACCAGGTTGAATGTCATTTATCTGAAAATCAAATTCATGAGTACGCTGGACCATTTTCTGCGTTTCAAGAACTTTGTGGTTGTCATTTATACATATTAATATGCGAAATTGTAACTATTTGTAATTTGGACATTGTTCTCACGCCCCGAAATGAATAAATATATGTAAATTGAATCAAATTATTTTCTTCGATAAATCTTTTCGTAGCCCATTAGATATATTCAGTGCGATTTATCATCTAACAACATCTTGAATTTGTCATTCCAAGATCAAGAATCTTGGCCAAGATCAAGAATCGAAGCGGGCATCTGTCAAACAAATTTTACTTCCCATTTCTTAATAAAAGAGTTCATCACGTTTGATCACTTAACTTTAGTTTTTAATATAAATTTTGGGGTCATAGATTTGGTGGGTGAAAATTCATCTTTAAAATAAAACGAATTTCTAACGAATTGCTAGAATTTAGCAGAACGTAAACAGAAAATGCTGCTAACATCATGTTCAAGATACTCGATCTAACGAAATCTTTTCAACATGCAACACAGAACATATTGTGAAATGCCAACAAAAATAGAAGTAAAATAATTGTAGAATTGAGGCTTCTGTGATCATTCATGTTTATAAGAAGAGTTTCAGCGTAAATCACATGATAAAGACCTTTGTCGACGCGTTTCGAACCAACCAGTGTGGTTCATCGTCAGGACAAGTTGAAGCAACAGATCCAGCCTAGCAAGATAAATAGTCCGATCAGAGATTCCAACGAATTTTTCTAATTGACCCAAGTCAAACTTATTTTAATATAATATAGCTATTGTTGTAAATTAATATTATTATAATTTATTTTATGGTACTCAGATAAAATTAGGTCCAAGTTATATAAATGTATGGAAAATTAAAAATTATTTTTATAACCTATTTAAACTAATAATGTTATCTATATATTATTATATATTATATGTATTTAATTTAAATTATTCATGGGGAAAATCT
>APFE030605173.1:0-21624 GCA_000404065.3 Pinus taeda
ACTCTATAATAATAATAGTTTGAGGACAACATTTGTAGTAGAGATGATTTTGAGGGAATGAAGGAAGCAATTGACTATTTCACATTCATGAATGGTTGTGTTAAATGAGAATAGAATGGTAACCTATGTGATTTGTCAAAGATCTATGGAGTGATAAATAAGCATGGGACTCTCAGAGGAGTGTGTAGGTCACTTGGGAATTAATTTCTTAACATGAAGCTCTATGCATTCAGATGATAAAGGACTGGAAGGTCTATCTCTGCACTATGACATGAAACTACTAGAGGATGCAAGAGTGGCAAGGGGAGCCATGCCTAAGTATAGTGGGTAGCTAAAGTATAGAAAACATTGATAACATAAAAAATATTAAAATATAAAAATCAAAGTCAAAAGGATATGGGACTACATATGAGCCTGAAACTTCTAATGTAACAAGAACTAAAGTAAATCAACCAGAAACATCTACTATTCTAGGACAAATATGATCAACCTCAAACACTAGAAGCACACTCAGAAGTAACTGATCCAATAATTAATGAACTTATTCAAGAAGAATCAGATATTGGAGAGAGTTTAGATTCACAATTAACTAGACTAGATATTGAAGAACCCGAGGCTAATTTTTCTAAACCTGAGTCACCTTCAACTACTTTAGCCTGTACTCCTCCACATTCATTGTGAGTGAAACTTCTTATTATCGATAGTCTACCTCCTGGTCTTATTATTATTGAAGAACTTACCTCTGACGAAGAGGAAGAATCACCATATACACCAATTTATACTAGTGATCAAACAGATACTCTGGAACTTATCGTTTTTGGATTTCGACCTGAACCTTGGTATTTTACACTCTTGAACTTCTTAGATTAAGGCATTCCATGATGCACTACTCTTAATTCTACTATACCAGGCTTTGATATGTCTAGAATAACTTTTGAGGAAATGTCATCAAATACTTCTATGCTTTTTACTTCTCTAGAATCACTTTTATATGGTGGCCAATTAGTTCCTCCTGGATATTATTCTTTTACAAGGACTTATTCAGGAGCTTCTCCTTCAAATCAACCTTCAACTGTGTCAACTAGGTTAATCAATTCTACTGTCCAAGGCTCAACATATGATCAATATATAAATATGATTTCTAGAAATGTAGGTAATCCTCAAGTTAACCCAATAGGTGGTTATTAACCACCTGGGGGGAAATCATCATATACTCCTCCTGGAGGACAACCTTTAGTCGGATCTTACCCTATGGTTAGAGGGCAACCTACTACTGGAAATTATCCAGGTTATGGTCAGATACCTCTAGTTGGTTTCGTTTAACCTATCGTATCTCAATGCATTATTGGTACTCGGTATCCCAAGATGAACACAATATGGAATCCTTCATATAATCAAAAACTAATACTAGTTTCTCCTCAAGTATCAATTTATCAACTTGTTCAACTTGTTGGACAAGCTATTTAGAAAATGCTTGTTCAAGGTATTCCTATTCAAGTCCAACAACTTATCCAGGGTGATCCATCAACACCTATTCATCAACCACTCCAACTTCCTATTCCCAGTACTCCACAAACTCTAGTTCAATCTGTTGTGCAAATGTATATTCAAAATCCAATTCCAAGTTCACCATCAACTCCCATCCCAGGAGTATCACAAGTAACTATTCCAACTAATTCTCAAGTAATAGTGCATCCAACTACTTAGGCCATTTATCAGGCATCTATTTATGAAATTGTTCCTATGGTTTAGTCTACCCCAAATACCTATGGTACATCCTAGTATATTATAAATGCAAACACCGTTTCAAGGGTAGGATTTTCAAGGTCAACCCCAGAGTCAATGTTGCCAAGGCCAACATTTTCAAAGTCAATTCTTCCAAGGTCAACCTTTGCATAGTAAACCCTTTCAGAGATATTTTATCCAAGTTCAAATGGGTCAGGATCATCCTTTCTAGAATGAACCATATCCCGGTCATACTTTTCAAGTACCCATTCAACTGCAGTTTGGTATGGCTCATCCTATATATTTGGGAGGTATGCAAATTCCATCTACTCAAGCTATTCCAGGATACCCTGGGTATCCTCCTCTAGGAATAGGACTCGTCCCTAAGGGTTATCAATACCCATAACAAGACCCTAACCATCAGTTACCATTTATTGTGACTTTGGATTTACCAGATCTATCTCGATTAACAAATGATCAGATTTTCTATCTATTTTTTTGGTTGGCAATCCCTAAAAATTTTCCTAGTGGCATTTCGAAATTTGAAGGTAAATCAGGAGAGGACACATAAAATCATGTCATGACTTATCATATTTGGTGCACCTCGAACTCATTAGTCGATGATTCCATTAGGTTATGACTTTTTCAAAGAACCTTAATTGGTTTAGCAACCAAGTGGTATGTTGAATTACCACGAGCTTCTTTCAGTACTTTCAATTCCATTACCACTATTTTTTGACGCATTTTCAACTACCCATCTGATATGATAATGGTACTGAAATTTTCACTTCTCTAAAATAGTCAATGTGTACCTATATTTCAGATCATATTCATGAATAGAGATGAAGACGTTAAGGTAAAGTTTATATCGCAGATTAGATCTTAGCTGAATGGTTTATAAAATCACTTTTGTCAGTAATTACTGAAGACATTTCCAAAGGTGGCATTGTAATTGAAGAGTAAGTTATCCCTAATGCTTAGTACTTAGATCTTGTTTATACTCAGTTTGGTGCTTTGTTTGAAAAAATTTAGATTTTCCTCGTCCAAGTTAAACAAACCTAGCTCTTCCAGGATTACACACCATTGATGGTGTGATTGGTTCTATTATCAAAAAATATAATGCTAAATAATAAAAATTCTAAGAAGACTTAGATTTTGGCCTTACCATATTCACCCGAAGAAGATTCTTCTCCTAAAATTACTTCTAATATAAATTTCGCAGATTCATCTACTAGCAAAAACAAAAAATCAAGGGGTAAAAAAAGGAAAGGGAAATACCAAATAAGGCACTACTCCCTAGGAGAAATCAAACAAGAATTAACCATCTGACAAAAACAAGAAACCTCTCTATCCGTGTTTAATCTATGATGATGATCATTACACCAAGGAATGCCCTCATTGCGCTGAAGTTTCTAAATTCGTTAAGGGTTCACCTACTCCCATTGTTTTGAAGGATCCATTTCCTTCTCAAGATATTAATATGGTTTCCCATAACCCATATTCTTCTTTCATGTCGGCAAATATAATGATGATGTCTTCACAAGTTATGGTAGTTACGAGGTCCAAATACTATGGATCTAAAAGTCCTAGTGCAGATGGAAATGATTCGAGTTCACTTGGTCATTCTTCCACATCAACTCCTCCTCTTTTTGAACCTTTACAAATTGAAAAACCTAATTTTGATATGGTAATTAGACCACCTCCTAAGGGTTTTCTCTGAAAGTCAGCTTTTAGTCCTCATGCTAGAGCTACTCAGAATTATAATTTTGTTGAATATCTGGCGATGTCACCTTCAGCAATGTCAACTCTCGAACTGTTGCAAATTTGTCCAACACAAAGGAAATTATTGTTATCAGTCGTAGGAGTAGTTTATCCCTATGAATCCAATCTAATCATTTTTTATCTCGAAAATCATGTACCAAGACTCCCACATCAACTGGCCTTCCAGATACCATTTTTTGTCAAGACCAAATGAGTTTTTTGAACAGTAATTGATGAAGGACTGTCTACATGCATTATGCCCATTTCTTGTTGGATATATTTAGGTTCTCTATCTATCAATCAGTCTCCCATGACTTTGAAAGCCTTTGAAGGAAGAGGTTTTCGAGCTTATGGAATTTTAAATGATGTGCTTATAGAATTAGAAGGTAAACCAGTTGCAATTGAAGTTGAGTTCATTGTTGCTCAACTTGATTATAACCTGTTACTGGGCTGAAGTTGGACTTATGCCATGTATTTCATGGTCTCATCGTTTTTCTGAATGATTATGTTTCCTCATAAAGGAAAAATTATGAAAGTAGACCGGCTATCCTATTACACTTTAGACACTAACTCTACTAGTAGCGTTCCCTTTGTTGAAAAATTGATTACTGCATATGAGGATGTTGGTTTTGGTCTTCTTAAAGACTCATATCTCATGGGAACTTTCGTGTTCCCTCCACCAAATATTTCTCATGATGTTGCCTAGGTCAATATGATTACATCAAGCACTTTTGAATCTTTAGATCCTTAGAAAGTGCCCTCCGAGTCAGAATTAGCCTTGTATGGCAATCAAATGCCTCTTAGTCCTTTTGAATTGGTTTATGAGGTAGTTCAATCCTTTTCCAACCCATCACTGTCTGAAAATGATTGATTGAATACAATCATCGATGATTATTCTCATTTGTCACATTTAGAACCAATATCAATACCCAATCCTTTTCATAAGAGTTTATAATGGATGAAGTCATTATGGAGGTAATGAGTTTGGATGAAATGCCATGGGATGGTTACCATCATTGCTCATATTTCTTACCATGCCTTGGAAAAGTCGAGAATAATTTTTTGTCTATATTTTCACATGAGATTGTGAATAATCTCAATAGCTTGATGTCTATCCTTCATTCTAAATCTAAAAAGAATTTAGGAAACATATCGAAAATTGTGCCAATAAACATCTCAGTGAAACCAAGAATTACTAAGAATATTCATATAGGATCTTCTTATTCTTTTGAATAAATTCAAACATATAAAGCCCTATTCCAGGAATTTTGCAACATATTTTCCTGGTCTTATGAAGAAATGCCAAGAATCGGTCCTAGTATTGTAGTGCATGAAATTAAGACTTATCCAGATGCCAAACATGTTAGACAAAGATTGCATTTAGTGCATTCGTGAAAAGCTACTGTTATAAAAGCTAAAATTGAAAAACTAATAAAAGAAGGATTTATCTACCCCATTTCTTTGACTGATTGGGTATCAAATATTATACTAGTTAATAATAAACAAGGAACCATTTGTGTATGCATCGATTACATGGATATTAACAAAGCTTGTCCACAAGGTAATTATATCGATCAAATTGTTGATGATTGTGCTGGAAAAGAGATTTTCTCTTTCATGGATGGATTTTCCAGTTACAACCAAATAAACATACTCCTTACCGATCAGTATAATACTGCATTCATCTTCCCATGGGGAACTTTTTCTTATCGTAAACTCCCATTTGACTTGAAGAGTGTTGGTGCAACTTTACAAAGAGCGATGTCTTATGCATTTCATTATACCAAGCACATTGTCCAACCATACCTAGATGACCTACCATATCACTCACAGAAACAACATGATCATCCATTGCATTTGAAAGCAATTTTAATTAAATGCAGGAACTACAATATTCATTTTAATCTACACAAATGCGTTTTTCGCGTACAATTTGGTCGACTTCTAGGAATTTTTGTTTTCAAAGAAGGCATTCGTGTCAATCCAATTAAGGTAGAGGTAATTCTAAACATGCCTGCTCCTTCTAGTCTTTGTCAACTCCAAAGTTTGCTGGGGAAAGCAAATTTTTTACGTAGATGCATACCTAACTATGTTGATCTGACCAAAGATTTTACTTGACTTTTGAAAAAGGGCATTCCTTTCACTTGAGATGAGCTTACTGAAAAATATTTTGATATTGAAATACGCATTGACCCATGCACCATTATTGCATATGCCTGATTATCATTGGGATTACTTTCTATATCTAGCCAATCCAGATGTCGCCATTGGCATGGTATTAGTAAATGAAGATGAATCTAACAATGAACATGTGATATATTACCTAATTCAAAATCTCACTAAAACTGAGATCAAGTACACACATGTGGAGAAGTTAGCATTGGCAGTTGTTCAATTTTTTCAACATTTTTGTCACTATATACTTTTGCAAAAAACGACAATCATTTTGGATTACAACCCTATGATGTATATTCTTACCAAACAATTTCTAGGGGGAAAATACTCCCAATGGGTAGTCATATCACAAGAATTTTATTTGGAATTTGAAATATCTAAATCAAAGGAATCATTAGTTTTCGTTGTATTATTATGTGACTTTCCCTATACTGACATAGAAACAGTGGTAGAAGATTCTTTGGGAGATGAATCTCTCTTTATGATCAGTACATCTGATGATTGGTATGGAGATATAATCAGATATCTTTAAAAACAAACTTTTAGGCATGAGTTATCTTAAACTAATCATCGTCGCATCTGCTACCAATCTCAACAATATAACATTGTTGGTGATACTCTTTGTTAGGTCCCTATAATACTAGTGATTCCACCATTACTATTGTCGTTGTATCCCTTATTGTTATTTGTGTGCCCCTATTGTCCCCATATTGTTATTATGGTCCCCCATAGAATCCCTCTATTGTTATTGTTGTGACTTTATATTATTTTTGTTAAGTCGACTCAGTTATATTGTGACCCCTTAGACCCCATTATATAGAAAAGAGCTTTTGTCATTTGAATCATCCAAGATTTGTTCATTTGTGTAATGTAAAGGAGGTTTCCCCCTTGAAGAGGCTGAATTCTAAGGTGTTGATTTATATTTTCTATCTTTTTGTGAGCTGGTTTCATAACATTTGGTATCAGAGCTTTGGATTCTAGGGTTTCACTGCTCCAAATAGGTCATCATCGAATTCTCGCTATAACTTTTTTTTGCGATGTTTCAGAAGCTAAAAACGAACCCATTTGATACTATATCTCACTGAACCTTGGGTCGCAATTTCAGATTTTGTCTTGATATATGTTCGAAGGTATGATTTGAGGAAGTTAGGGTTTTTGCAAACTCTAGAATTGCATCTAAAACAAGTCATCGTGGAATTGTCACTATAACTCTTTTGCTACGAAATTTCAAAAGCTAAAAAAGAAACCCATCTGAGAAGAAATCAGTCTAAAGCTCAGATCCAAATTTTAGATCCTGTCTCGCTATAGTTTCAGAGATATAATCTGAGGAAGTTAGGGTGTTTGCAGACCCCCAAATTACATTCCAAATAGGTCACCTTGGGAAAATCGTCATAAATTTCTCTTTGAGCATCAGATTGAATTTTCGTAAAAGTTACAGAAAGAGGATAGATTATAGTTTGGCAGGGTATAATTTTTAGAACCTAAAGATGAAACAGTGACCTGCAGCACATCGTACAATTTCTCTCTTCTGAACAAGTCTATACTCAAGTCATCGTGGGAGATTTGGCACAACTCTTCATTGGAAAATCCAATCTTGATTAGACTTACGGGGTTAGAAAGATTACTCATAGGGTTACTGCAAGAAGAAATTTTAGACCTGGGAGATCCAAAATTACAGAGATACATTAGATTCAATATCAAGCTCCTACAAAGTGAAAAAAAGGCGTGTTACTTTTTTTTTAAATTTTTCATAAGCTTGGTTTGAAAAATTAGTTTGAACAAATTCAAAGGGCATAGTGAAGCATAATAATTGGTAATTGATGCCCCGAAGAAAGAAAATGGAAACACCTAGTAAGCAACCTGAAAGCTCTAGCATGACTGATGAAGAAGAGGAAGAAATGCAACATGATATATCAAAATTACGAGACCAAGTGCAACACATACACAAAAAGTAACAGAAAATAAGATGGATGGTTTAAAGAAAGACGTAGAAGCTAAGATGGATGGTTTAAAGAAAGGTGTAGAAGATAATATGGATGGTTTAACGAAAGGTGTAGAAGCTAAGATGAATGATGTGGAAGCTAAGATGGACAGCGTGGAAGCTAAGATGGACAACATGGAAGCTAAGATGGATGATTTAAATAAAGACATGGAAGATTTGAAGACAGATTTGACAAAGTTTCTACAAGAAATGTTCACTAATGGTGAAGGGGTAGTAAAGGAAACTCATGATGAGAACAAAATAAATGTTAATCATGATTTCATAGACTCTAACATTGGATCAAAGAAACACCATGTTCCAAAGATCAATATGAGGAAGTTGATGGCAAGGATCCTGGACCATGGATGCTACAGATGGACAAATTTTTTATCACCATAATGTGCAAAACACACAAAAGGTACACATTGCAACTTTATATTTGGAACCAAATCAGTTTGTATGGTATCGATGGCTTTGCTCTCATAAACAAATTGTCACTTGGGCTATTTTTACAAATGAAATGATACACATTATGAGGATACAAAAAGAAACACTTTTTTTATCCAATAGATAAATCTCAAACAAAAGGGTTCAATGATGGAGAACATTGAGGACTTCCAAAAATTGAATATAAGGGTAAAAGATATTCTAGAGGAGAATAGGATTGATGTGTTCATAGGGACTTTAAAAGATAACATCCAACATGAGGTTCTCCTTTGGGAACAAGATTCATTGGAAAAGGCATTCAAGTTGGCAAGAAAAATGGAAAGAAAAATTATAGCAACTAGGAAGCCTACCACTCATAATCATAAAGATGGAAGTGTTGCTGCCCTAGCCATCCACAACCTACAAGGTTGACACCACAAAAATTAGAATAAAAAAGAGCAAAAGGTCTTTGTTACAATTGTGATAACAAATACACTAAAGGTCATAAGTGTGCCGAAAAGAAATTATTTTACATAGATTGTGAACAGGAGGAAGAAAAGGAACAAGAAACTTCAGAACAAGAGGATATACACTAGGAACAAACCCTAGAAAAAGAAGAAATGAATCCGACCATATCTTGTAATGCATTGGCTGGAATTACCACTCCTCAAACTATCAAGATAGAAGGGCATATCAAGAAGAAAAAGGTAATAGTGTTGATTGATTCGGGAAGTACCCATAATTTTATTCATTGTAAGATAGTCAAGGAATTGAATTGCTTCCTTTATCCAGCAACAAAGTGTCAAGTGATGGTTGCAAGTGGAGGAACCATAAATTTCTTAGGAAAGTGCCATAATATCAAGTTATGCATGGGATAATATGTATTGAATAGCCCAATGCTTTCCATTCCAATGGGTGGTATTGATGTTGTACTAGGAGTCCAATTGCTACAATCCTTGTTACAACAGCTTTTAATTTTCACTTTTCATGAAATTGTCTTCAGAAGGAAAGGAATTTGAATTAAGGGGTATCGCAGGGAAACCGAGAAAGATAATAAGCACTAACGGAATGACAAAACTTCTAAAGAAGGAACAATGAGGCATAATTGCACAATTATGTTCACTACAGGTTCCCAAATTGAAATCATTCATTTCTCCAGATCTCCAAAATGTATTGGACAATCATTCCAAGGTATTTGAGACTCCCAAAGGCCTCCCACCTATTCGTGATCATGATCATGCTATTAATTTGATTCTGGGAAGTGTTCCTCCAAACATCATCCTTACAGATATCCCTATGTCCAAAAGAGTGAAATTGAATGTATGGTTACAAAAATGCTAGAGGCTGATATAACTCAACCTAGTCAAAGTTCTTTCTCTTCTCCAGTAGTATTGGTTCACAAGAAGGATGGATTGTGGTGCATGTGTCCATATTATGAGGAGCTCAACAAGCTCACTATTAAAGATAAATTTCCCATTCCTGTCATTGATGAATTATTGGATCAATTGCATGGATCAATTTACTTCACCAAGTTGGATCTTAGTTTAGGATATCATCAAATTAGAATGAAGACTGAAGACATTCCAAAAATAGCATTTAGAACTCATGAGGGTCATTATGAATTTTTAGTCATGCCCTTTGGCCTTACTAATGCACCTTCTACATTTCAAGGTTTGATGAATTCCATTTTCAAACCCTTAGAAAATTTATTTGTGTTAGTATTTTTTGATGATATACTAATCTACACCAAGTCTTGGAAGGATCATGTTGAACATGTTGACAGGGTGCTACAACTATTGGAGGAGAAACAATTATATGCAAAAATCTCCAAATGTTTCTTTGGAGTACAAGAGGTGGAATATCTGGGTCATATTGTATCTCATGAAGGTGTTAAGGTAGACCCTAGCAAAATTAAAACCATTAAGGAATGGAAAATCCCCACATCCATAAAACATCTACGAGGATTTCTCAGGTTGATAGGGTATTATTGCAAGTTTTTTAAGAATTATGGGAGAATAGCAAAACCTCTAACAACATTATTGAAGAAATATGAATTTTCATGGACTCTAGAAGCAACGAATGCCTTTGAACATATTAAAGAGGCAATGTGTCAAGCCCCAGTCTTAGCTACACCATACTTCACAAAAACGTTTATTGTGGAATGTGATGCCTCAGGAAATGGAATTGGTGTTGTTTTAATGCAAGAAGAAAAACCCATTGCTTTCAAAAGTTGTCCAATCAAAGGAAAGTATTTACACAAAGCTATTTATGAGAAGGAAATGTTGGCAATACTACATGCACTTAAGAAATGGAGACCCTACCTAATGGGAAGACACTTCAAGTTAAAAACAAATCATGATGGTATTAAATACTTTTTATAACAAAGATTATCTTGAGAAGAGCAGAAAAAATGGGTCACAAGGATGTTGGGTTATGACTTTGAGATCATATACAAAAAAGGGAAGCAAAATGTTGTGGCAGATGCACTCCCAAGATAAGATGAGGATGTGGAAGAATTTCTTTGTGCCATTTCTATTTTCCAACCAGATTGGATAAACAAAGCAAGGGATGAATGGAAGAATGAATAGGAAGTTTGGGCACTCATTCAAAAGATACAACAAGATCCTAGTACATCTGATACCTTTAGCTGGAAAAATTATTCTTTATGGTACAGAGATCGGTTCTACCTATGTAAGAATTCCAAACTCAAACAAAATATTCTTAGGGAATTGCACACCTCTCCCTTAAGAGGGCACTCAGGATTTCTAAAAACCTACCACAAGGTTAAGAAGGATTTTTTTTGGGATGGCCTTAAATTGGATATTCAAAAGTTTATGGCGCAATGCTTCGTTTGCCAACAAAATAAAGTTGAAACAATTAAGAACCTGTTGTGTTGTACAACAACCACCCATTTCATAAAAATTTTCTTTCTAACTATAATATGAAATGGGTCCCTTTTAAACATAGATATGTGAATAAAATTGGTATCAACTCATCATTACAAATCCTTCATCAAAAGGTCCAAAGGAAACGATATATTATAAACCTTTTGAACAAATATGAAATCGGCCTTATGAAATAAATATAGAATTCTTTATTATTGTGATAAAGCGATCGCAAGATCGCATATCACAACAACAAGGAAAACATAATGCAAAGACCCATTGATTTACCCCAATCCGAAAAGTGAATAACTATCAGTTATCGGGAAAGGCAAGCAAATATAACAAAAGGCCCTCCCACTATTTCTTCGATGCGATATCACTATCGGCAATTGGGGGATGTAACGCAATGCATGTTAAGACACCTTTAAAATCTCCCGATGCGATAAGGTGTATTGCCATCGGGGATCGGCGATTTTGCAATAACATAATTACTACGACCAGAGCACATCTTTGATTGCGATCAGATAAAGCAACGTGCGAGTTTCAAAAAAGATTTAAAAGGCTTGCATGCATTATTTTGGATTATTATTAAAAGCCTTCCCGTTCCCGATAGCAATTTACTTGTGATTATCCGCCAAAAAACTCAAGCCACACTTGAATGAATCATTCGGCATATAAACGATATGATGGGTATTTAAAATGATTGACAGGTTAAGTGGCCAATTAATGAAGCAGTTATGCTAAGATCTCCCCTGAGATTGTATCTGCGGCAGTATTATTTTAATCTTTCATTACTCGCTAATAGATATAATTCTTTCATATTGGCTCACACCACCTATTCTCTGTATTACTTTCATTTTATTCCTTGCGTAGAGCTCCGCCGAAACAACAAGTTCAAGCAAAATGGTAAAGAAATCCAAGAGATCTGCAACAGCAATGGCTCCCGCAGTAACAGTGCAATCCACCACTGATCCAGGACCAAGAAAAAAGGGGTTGATTTCAGTCACTACATGTCTTGGCCTTGGAAACACAACCTGGCAAAGCATATATAATATAATTGAAGCAGAGGAGCCTGAAACAGTATCAGTACAAGCTACCGCAGATTCAACTAGAAAATCAGAGGCTTCCCTGAAAGATTTAGCTGACTCATATCTACACCAAATAGCAGCTCGTGAAAAAATTCTTCCATACACTAATGTAGTGCGATGGGCAGTAGAGGAAATCCTTGTTTTAAATAGAACATTTTGTACAGTGGACAGAAGGGTTTTTGGCTCATTTCAACCTGATGATTTAAGGAAAATGTATCACTTGCCTGAACCTCAAAAGAAATACAATAAATCATTTCTTGAGAAGTTCGCAAGTGAGAATGAGACTGAATCGGCCCCAATTTAGGAGTGGAGACAGAACCCCACAAGGCACTAACATGAATCTTCAGGTACGTACTCTGTAGATTCATTATGTTCTCCTTATTGTTATGCCAGGGCAATGATTTGTAGAATTTTGGGATTACATGAGTCTGCAAAATTCACTATTGAAATGGTTCCTTTAATGGAAGCGGAAGTTAACAGTGAAGTAATGGATTGGGGAAATACACTGTTAGATAAATTAGCCACTACAATTCTTGAGTTTAGAAATACAACTCGTGTGACCGATAGGTCTATTCCTCCATTTTATTTTAGTGTTTATATTTTAGATACTCTTTGTTTCAATTCTGAATTTCTTGTACTGGGCTGGAGATGGACTTCACAAGACCCCATGCCAATTCACATTTATCACCAAAAGCTGTGGAAAGCGCACTATAAGGACCACTTGTACCAAATCTGTAATGGTTTTATGTTGCCTATTTACCGTGCCATTTTTGATAAGCCTACCCCAAAGATTTCTTCGGAAGCAAAGATTGACCTAACCGCTCTGGGAAACTGGTTTGGGGAGGATAAGTTCACATACATAAGGGTTTTTGGTAGCCTTGCAAGACCTCATGTCATTCCTCTATACATACCTGACAAGCTGTTAGCCCAAGAATTGGCCTATCAAATTACAACCGCAGGAACATCCAAGACTCTTAGGATTTCAAAAAAGCAGGCTTGGCCTACTTTTCCTTTGAGATGCGGTGTTTATACTTTGCATGACTACAAGCATGTGGAGAAGGAAGTAGAGAAAATAAGCATGCCTAATCTTGCAATCATTCCTAATAGGCAATTCGATCCAAGGAAAGTTTCCTATACCATGCTTGAACAAGCCAAACTTACAAGGTTTGATCATGAGAAAGATGATTTTGATGACTTGTTTTCTTCAGCAGAGTCATTATTCCAGGTACAAGCACTGGACAAAATGAGATATAACGATGAAAAGCTAGTAGAATTCAATAAGCTCAGAGAACAGAGGTTGCAAACTCTATCTCTGGACTTGTTAGCTACTACCCCGACAACACAATCAAGCGAGCCTAAAAAGAAACTCATTGACAAACCTCCTACTGTATCAAATATTCTCGAGAAAGAGCAGGAGAAAGAGCAAGAGAAGAGCGGGAGAAAGAATAGGAGGAAGAGCATAAAAAGGAGCAGGATAAGGGCAACGAAAATATCAATGTGGATACCCAGATTGATCCTAAACTACTCCAAGAATGGCAGAAATTTGACTCCATCATAAGCAATCTGGAAGGCCCAAAAGGTGCCAATACACCCAAAGTAACAATGGACAAGAACGTCAACAACGGTTCTGAATGAAGGAACCAGCAGCCTACCCCCTAGCACGGATTTAGAAATGATTCCAAAAGATCCCTCCGATCAAATTATTTTACAAGTGGAGAACATACCTCCATTAGATGTGTTTTACAGTCCCAAACATAGGGTTGTAGTGAAAAGACAGAGGAAAAGGAGAAGACTTGATCAATCTTCCCTATTTCCACCACAAACAGAGACAGCTAATGTAGTGTGGAAAGAACAGTTTGACCCTTCCGATGACCGAACAAAGCTTTCTCAGTATGCCAGAGCTTATTTGGTAGCCACTATGGATAAGGCATCGGAAGTGAGTAATCTACTTAAAGAAAAGGACCAAGCAATTGTTTTGTTGCAATCACAGGTGTCCGAAGCACAACAGAAAATTGAACAGTTGGAACAGCAATTATCAACACAATAGCAATTAAATAATCAATTGATTAAGCAATTGTTTGAAGAGAAATAGAGAATAGACTCAAGTGCAATACAAAAGCAAAAAGAATTATCTGAAGCATTGGCCAGGTTAAAGACGATGAATGAACTAATGATGAAAATGAAAGATGAGAAAATCGCTCAGCTCTCACTTCAAGTAGAAAAGTTCAAGAGTCTTCCACAACCTGCCAATTTCAGGTTCGAAGCGCTACAAATTAACAAGGCATTGGTTACACAGTTAAGACTGTTATGTCATAACATTTCTCTAGTTGAGCCCCTTTGTGATATAACGGCATCAATAGTTGACAAATCGGTCGATGTTAGGCAGGATTTGGAACAGGCCGATGAGACTCTGGAAAACTTTCTTGCTTGGCAAGACACCAATGAGGGGTAGGCAGCAAATCTACCCAAAATCCTAGAATCACACAAGGATATCCTTTTCTTAGAATGGCAGTCATAGCTGATGAAAGCAGAGAGAGAGGTTTCTAGATGTAGATTATCTACAAGTAACTTAATTGAGTTAATCAATAACACTCTTTATCTATCTAACATGATTTCACAATGTACCCCAGGTAAATTGCTGTCAGCTAAGACATTGGAGCAAGCATGCAATCAAGAGTTGGAGAATAATGGAAGATTAATCGCTGGCATCCAAATTTTAACTTGGGATACCTATTGGTTTTTCTTAGTAAAACCATACAGTCAAAGGGCTACTCTCAAATGTTTAACCGATGTGATCGGTTGTATCATTCCCAAAATACATGATGCCACATACTCAGCTCAACTCCATTCTCGTCTCAGTCGTCCCCTAGAATTAGAACCGATGCTTGCAATCTGCCAACTCAAATCAAAAGGAGAACAGCTGAAACAATGAATCATGTTGCCGACTACCAGCAAACCTATTGTGGAGGAGATACTCAAGATTTAGTTGTACCAATTAAATAGCATTTTATTTTTGTAGTTAGTTAGTTTAATTAGTATTTAAAGACCCTTTCATGCATTTAGAAAGGGTCCTCAATTTCTGTATAAAACTGAAACCTGGAAGTTGCACTATTTTGCTTTTGGTATATTTTTTATAAAGACTGGGCCAGTATTCCAAATTCTAATGAGGAAAGATTTTATGGGATGTGCGCTATTGCCTTGATGTGAAAGTATTTCTAAGTTGGAAAAAGGAATTTGAATGCGATTGATATCAGGAATGATTCACAGCACATATGGTACTATTATCTATGATCTTGTTTCATTATTTTATGTGAATCGTCATTTGATTACTCTTGCTATCATTGGATATATGTATGTGTTTTCAACAGCAATCCTTGTATTTTTCACTATTGAATGTTTAAGGAATGTTATTCTTTTAGTCATATATGTATCAGTGATATATAAAGGATAAGTGTAATAATGTTTTTATAATTACTTTGTTCAACTACTTGAACAAAGTAATTATCATATAAATGAATGTCTTTGTTTACCAATAGAGTCATCTATATGCCTGTTTGTGGATAAAGATTATCAAATGTTACACTAAAAACAGAAATTTCCCAGGATAGGATAGTTATTCATATTTTTACTTTTTAGATTAAATCATTCATCCATTACCATTTTATTAGAAAACCACTCATTTATCCATCCCTTTTTAATTCATCATTGGGAAAATGGTCCCATTAATTATAGTCAGAGCCACCACACCAAACGGAAAAGGAGATGCATTAAGGTCCGGACTGGGTGGTTTTCCCCGATGTTGTTGCAGCGAGTTTCAAGGCATCAACATTTTTGGCACTAGAAGGAGGGCATGAACTATGAATGGCGAGTAAACCAAAACCTATAGACCATTCTGAGAGTAAATCTCCCTCCACCTCACCTCGGAGCTACCGTTTGCATTCTGGTATGCCAGTATTCAAACGAGAAGAAGAGGAGTCAACTACCACTGCTCAATCCCATCATACTCCAGACCGATTAAGTCCTAAGTCTCCTGAAGTTCAGTCTCTCATCCAGAAACTTCAATGCTTTTTGATATCACCACAGAAATCTGAAGTATCTCAAGGCAGTGAGACTTCGCAATTCAATCTACCTCACCCTCTCTCCAGAATTCAAAGAAGAAAGCTTGGTATTGAACCTACTAAGTTGCCTTTATCAAAAAGGAAAAAGGCTAAAAAGAACACTGAAGGATCGGACAGTGAGACCTTTTCTTCATCATCCTCCATTTCATATTCTCCAGTGCGAAGTCAACCATCCACTCCTCCATTACACATTGTTGTTCAGCAGGGATCACCAACTTCAACATCCCAACCTATTCAATCTTCAATACCAACTCCTCCCCAAACACCTGGAATTTCATCGGCAATATCAATTGTTATTAGTTCTACGATGGCTCAGAATCCATGGAATAGTCCTAGTGTAGTCACTATGCCTACACCATTACATCCATTACCAGATTCTCCTGAAAAATGGCTGCCGAAACTTAATCCAGATGCTAGAACATTAGCCGAAGAACATATTAACAATTTCATGTTATCAATTTAATCTAAAAGGAGTGACACAGGAAGATGTTGTCGTTAGGATTTTCCCTTATACTTTACAAGGATCAGCTGGATCTTGGTATTTTTCCCTACCTTCTGGATCCATTACCAGCTGGAACATTTTTCAAGAACAGTTTCTCACTAAGTATGGCGATGATAGATCTTTAGCAACATTAATCAACGATCTTTCCAATCTTAGGATAGAATCTAGAGAACCTATCAAGGAATTTAACTCGCAGTTCAATAAACTCTTGAATAAGATTCCAACTAACTCTAAACCAAGTGATCAAATCAGAAGCAAATGGTATATAACAACACTACCTTCAAATATAGCCATTTTTGTAGATAGAGCTGCAAAACCAACTTTAGCTGAAAACATGAAAGAGGTGCTTGCTGTAGAGAAACACATTATTTCTTTAGAAAAGAAAACTTCTCTTGAAGATAGAAAATCCAAAAAAGTTTCTTTTAAAGATGATTCAAAGAAGAAAACCCCTAAAGATCCATATGATATGGAGGATCTGCAAAAGGTCCTCAAGACTATGTCAAATGAAATGGTTGAAATCAAAAAACAAGTAGCTGAAACTTCAACAAAGAGGCCATTTAGAAATTTTAAGAAACTTGAGTCAAAACCACCAAATGATATATCTAATGCAGACTCAGATCCTAAAGAGAAAGAAGAAGATGAAACAGTCTTGCCATCCGAGGAACTCGAAGAAGAGGAGGTTATCGAATGCCATGGGATGTGGGACTTCATTTTACCTAACTCTGATACAAAAAATGAACAAGAAGCTTTCCCTGTAACTACCAAGAGTAAAGGTACTCCTGAACCTGTTCAGTCAATTTCAAAGAAAAGGAGTGCAGGTACCACTACTATAAAAGAAAAAGTTCCCACAAAGAAATCGGCGGTGACAACATCCCAAAATCAACCATCATCCTCAAACATACCTTCAACATCTAAGACGTTGGTAGTATTGGATTCAATGGATTACAATATTATTGATGATATGAAGAAGACAAAAGCAAGCATTACTATGTTTGAACTTAGCAAACTCAAACATCAGCAAAAATTACTTCTTAAGGAACTAAATGCAGTACCTTCTTCACCTCTTCCTAATGTTGTGTTCTCGAAAGATGCAAATGATTCAGGTCAACCACCTCCTAGTAGAGTTGAAGCTACTGATGCAGTTTTAATCGAAGACAGATCAAATTCTCATACTCCCCCTTTTCTCTTGACCTATGAGATCTATAATAGAAATCTACACAACTGTTTGATTGACTCAAGGGCATCCTCTAACATAATGCCAGCTTCGGTTTGTTTCAAACTGAACATTGAACCCCAAAAGTCTGCAATTCATATTGTACAGTTGGATAGAACCAAGGTCCAGGTTTAGGGGAAATCAACTCTATAACTATCAGGTTATCAGTTGATCCATGAGTGGTTCAGAGAATTGATATTTTAATTGCCGATATACCTAAATTTTATGGTTTAATCTTAAGTAGGGATTGATCTGAGAAACTCCACTGTTATATTTCTACGGATTGGCCCCATATGTGGCTACCCTATAAAGGAAAGACAAATCAAATCAAAATCGATCGGGATAAACATATGACCCATACTGTCACTGAATTTGAACAGGAGAATCAACCAATAGCATTCAATAACAATATTTTGGGGAATTACTCTTCTGAATCATTCTTTGGCAATTTCACTGCGCAACCATCTCCTTTCTCAGTAAATAATTTCACATCCCAAATTGAAAAATTTTCACAAACCGATAGATCAAGATGTGTCAATATTGTTGAGGAAACTGTGTCAATATTGTCATAAAACAAGTTAGAAATACAATTCACTGTCTTTCTAGTCATCTCAAACACTATCAGTCTTTGGTGCAGGAACTCATATCTCAATTTTTAGCATTCAATATTTCTCCTATCCCTAGATCCCAGAATGCAGTAGCAGACTTTCTAGATAATGTTGCTTCTAAACTCCTACCTTCCGAAGATTACAGCCCAGACATATTTTCAATAGAGTTAATTTTTAGACCATCAATTCCTGACAATGTCACCAATTGGCGAGTGCTCAATCATGACGAAGACATTTTAAATTTCTTGACTTTCGACAAGTCCTATGATGATCAAATCATTGATGAAAGTGATCATGACCTTCAAATGAAGGAAAAACAAGAAGAAAACTCAATACCAAAACCAATGGTTAAGTTAGAAGATCTTTATGATATTAAAGACAGGTTTAAACAGGTGACCAATTCAAAGCTCCAGAGTTCCACTCTAAGATTTGAATTGATAAACCTATGTACTGAGGAAAACCCTCAAAACATCAATTTGGGATTAGGAATTTCTTTGGAAGAAAGAACATCATTCATTAGGTTATTACGAAAAAATAAATATGTCTTCGCTTGGAAATATGATGATTTGAAAGCATACGATGCATTGATCATTTAGCATACTATTCCAATGCTTTCTGAACAAAATCCAGTCCAACAAAAGTTAAGGAAAACTCATCCTAACCTAGAGAGTCAGATAAAAACCGAACTAAATAAACTCTTGAAGGCTAAGATCATTTTTCCTGTCAGGCATTCAAACTGGGTGTCCAATATGGTGCTTGTTAGAAAGAAAAATGGCGACATCAGGATTTGCATAGATTTCAGAAATCTTAATAAAGCAAGCCAAAAAGATAACTTCCCGTTACCTACCATGGAGCAGATACTCCATTCAGTAGCTGGTTCTGAGTTAATGTCCTTTTTAAATGGTTTTTCAGGATATAACCAAATTTTGGTTCATCCTGATGACAGGCTTAAAACTACCTTCAGAACTAAATGAGGAACTTATGCTTACCAAAAAATGCCTTTTGGACTTATCAATGCAGGAGCTACATTCCAAAGAGAAATGTATATAGCATTCAAATGATTGATCAAAAACAATAGTTGTCTATTTGGATGATATTACTGTATTTTCCAAGAAAAGTTCTAATCATTTACATGATTTAAAACAAATCTTTGAACGCTGCAGAAGGTATGGTATCTCGCTCAATCCAAAAAAGTCCTTTTTCTCTCTTAATCAAGGAAAGCTCTTGGGCTTCATTGTTTCCAAAAATGGTATTTATATTGATCCATATAGAATTAAAGAGATTTCTGATATTCCATTCCCTCATAACAAAAAATCCATGCAGTCATTTTTGGGTCAAAATAACTTTGTTAAACGATTTGTTCCAGATTTTTCCCAGATTATTTTACCATTGCAAACAATGATTAAGAAAAATGTGGTGTTTAGATGGGGATCTGCAGAAAAGGAGACATTTGATTCTATCAAACAATCAATAATTAACACCCTTGCATTAAGCACTCCCAATTTTTCAAGTCATTTCATACTGTATACTCTCACATCCACCTCGTCTTATGCAGCAGTGCTGACTCAGATTAATGATCAAAACTTGGAGGCACCAATTTCATTTTATAGTTCAAATCTTCAAGGTACTGAACTTAATTATTCGGAAGTTGAAAAGCAAACATTTTTTGTGTACAAAGTCGTCAAACACTATAGACCCTTCCTTTTAAAAGCTCACACAAAAGTTATAGTTCCTTTTTCAGCAGTAAGACAATTACTAATTCAAAGGGAATTAGGAGAAAAAAGGGAAAATTGGGTCACAGCATTACAAGAATATGACTTAGAAATCAAGCCAGCAAATATTGTCAGAGGCCAAGGTTTTTGTAGGTTATTAGCAGGAGCATCCAATATTCAAGAATCAGAAGGTACAGAACACACTAAAGAAATTAATCAGATAAGTATCACAGATCCTGAATCACAATATCTAGATCTGATTTTCTATTTAAAAAATGGATACGCACCTTCTAATCTTTCCTATAAAAACAAACGTGCCATTAGATTAAAAGCGAAAAACTTCATAATTGTAGATGATGTACTTTTTAGGTGGAATTATGATTCAATTTTATTAAGATGCCTAAAAAAACCTAAAGCGCAAAAAGTTTTGCAGGAGCTACATGACGGACCAGCAGGAGCACATTTTGGAGCTGATACAACAGCCCACAAAATCATTCATGCTGGAAATTATTGGTCCACCCTGTTCAGAGATACTCATGAATACGTAAGGAAATGTCGAAGTTGTCAAATCTCCAGTGGAAGACAAAGAAAACCAGCTTTCCCTTTGCAGCCAGTCAGCATTGAACAACATTTCGAGCAATGGGGATTGGATATCATTGGGGAAATCACTCCACAGTCATCCAAACAACATAAGTATATCCTTACTGCTACTGATTACTTTACTAAGTGGGTTGAAGCAATTCCTATGAAGACAACAAACTCTGAGGCAATTATAGAATTCATAGATCAATTCATTATTACCAGGTTTGGTGTCTCAAACGCTCTTGTTTTTTACAATGCATCTTATTTCTCTGGAAATTCTATGTTTGAGTTCGCTATCACAAGAGGGTTTAAATTGAAATATTCTGCGAATTACTATCCCCGAGGTAATGGTTTAGCATAATCCACCAATAAAAATCTCGTCAAAATCATTAAGCGAACTATCGAGCAGAATCATAAAAATTGGCATAAATCTTTGATATTTTCACTATGGGCTGACAGAATAACACAGAAGGCTTCCATAGGTACTTCTCCATTTAATCTAGTATATGGGAAAGAATTTGTCATACCAAACAATTTATTACTTCCATCTCTAGCCTTAGTGCAGTTTATTGAAGAAAGTCCCTCATCTTCTATTCAACTAAGACATGATCAAATTTTAAAATTAGAAGAAGAAAGGGAAAAAGCTAGAATTATACATGCAAAACATCAGCAAATTATCAAGTCATCTTTTGATTCAACTTCATCCAGTTCAAAACAATTACAATTTGGTGATCTAGTTCTGAAATGAGACAAAGCCCATGAGGATAAAGGAAAACACACTAAGTTCCAGAAAATGTGGCTCAGACCATTTCAAATCAACGAGAAGATAGGCCATTCTACTTTCATAT
>APFE030605178.1:0-11026 GCA_000404065.3 Pinus taeda
AACCCATGATTGTCCCAACTCCTGGTGGGCAATGAACTGCCCTACCTTAAAAGGGGTATCCACTGGTATATCTCACACATCATGCTCTTACCACTTGAGCCTCCAGCAGTTAATTAAAGAAAAATCATAAAAGGCAAAAGGCGTATAAAGAAGGATGGAAAAATCAAGACCAAGGCACCTCATGTACCACGAATGCAACCTCCTATACATTATATACCCAAGTGTGGGCTTCCCTTTTACTAGCTACCCTTGTAGCCTAGCATGTAGCCCAGGGTTGCCACTTTCATTCCCTACTCCATTCATCTCTTTACCACGTGCCACCACCTTTTAAAAGATGTACCTTGGACATATTATCCCCTTTATAAGTAGAAAGTTAGCCCCATTTGAAGCTTGGAGACATTAACACATGCCAAACCCTCATTATGGAAAGGCATGCCAATATGAAGTCCACACTTGTTGTCCATGGTTTGTGATCCAAATCGGATCCATAAACGACTGTCAAATAACCCTGACTATATTGAGACGAAACAAATCTCTAAAGAATTCAAAACAACAATCGAAAACACCCTGAACCAGTGGCAATGGAGCCAGCGTGGAGCGACGAGGACCTCGGTCAAAGAGCGTTGATCGAGGCCCATGGAGACTGTGCAGGAGGTCAAAGTAGCCCCTGGGAGCCCTGGATCGGGAAAAGGAGGCATTTCTCCTAAAAATGGCATAAAAGGCCTTATAAAGGAAAAATCGCATCGCAAAAGGTTCAAAGAGTGGATTTAAGGCCAGGGTGAAAGGACCCCCGATCAGCGATCTCTGACTCATCGCATCGGAGGCAAGCATGTATGTGATATCGGGACCCCAGACTTGGCGATTGAGATAATGCGATTATGCGATTGTGATAATCGGTGATTGGAGCGATCGGCAGATTGGCAGATCAGTGGTCGGCATGACCAAACGAAGGAACCCTCGGGGCCATTGCAATTGCGATATGCTAATAGCGATACGCCGATATCGATGGTCAGCGATCAAGCGATCGGTGATCCCCGATACAAAGGGTCGTTGGGCACGCGATTTGCAATAAGCCGATAAGGGCCAAACTCGATGGGAATTATAAGCTCAATTCCTTTCTAACTGCCCCTAATCATTGTGCCACGCTACAAGCGGGTGTTTTATAGACAATGATGTGTTTGTAATGCAAAGAGAGCCACAGAGCCAGATGGCCAGTCGAAGAGACAAGGAGCAGAAAAAGCCGCAAAGCTACAGAAGGTGAATCAACAGAGGCGGAAGAGGAACCGAGCGGGCATGGGTTCGAATGACAAAAAGCCATGAATAGAGACATAATACACAGTCAAGTCGGAGGAAGTCCGGGAGACGAGGGAGAAAGGACCAGAATCCCGAGAGGACGGAATACAGAGAAAAGGCAATGAAGCAAGAGAAGAGCAAAAAGAGACAGAGGGTCGAGCTGACCAGTGACAACATCGAGCACCAGAGCTTGAAGATTCAAGCCATCCCATAGGGGAATCTGTCCAGACTGAGTATCACATTTGGCTCTGTCCATTGTAGACCCGAAGGTCACAGAGCTGGTAGGAAGAAGAAGAGTCTGTGCACTCCAGTGGCTTGGGAAATCCAAGAACCACCCTGCCAAGCAAAACCTGCTTCAGGAGAACTCACATTGAGTCCCTGCATTGTAATTCTTTGCTAAAGGCACAATAAAACAAGGCCACCACTGAAAGCTGGACCGAAGACTTAACCTTGGAGAATAGGGTGAACTCATTAAAATTCTTGTGTCTTTGTGTTTGCTTACTATATCTCTCTGCTGTCTTTCCATTTAAATATCTGTGTATTGGCAATCTGATCGATCCGTTGCTGAAATAACACAGAACGCACACCAACACATGAGTCTGTAATACCTTTTGTTTAATAAATCTTCAACTAAGGTCACTCAGAGGGTGATTATCAGATCAAGTGGTATCAGAGCTCTAGGTTGTAAGGTTAGATAAGCTTGTGTTGGTTTCGCTGTGAATGCTCACTAGATCAAAGCTCAAATTAGGAGAAGGAGAGTTGGTGGAAACTAATCCTGAAATTGGGAGAGTCTATTCTCGAAAGATAATGTTAGAGGAAGGTTCTATAGGGCCAGACCCTCAATTCATAGAAAGTTTCCTAGCTATAAAGTCTATCGTAGAAGAAATGTATAGGGACTTTAAAAAGCATAAGGATGAAGATTCATCAGGCTCTAAAAAAAATAAAGAAGAAGATGAATCTCATTCCCATGACTGCTCAAAAGGAAAGGGGAAAGAAGAAAGCTTTCCTACACCTCCTAATAGCCCTATGCATAATAAGAAAGCATCTTTGATTAAACTGGATGTTAAATTTGATTTGCCTATATATAATGGAGAGCTAAATGCTGAAAAGTTAGACAATTGGATTAGACAAATTGATGTGTATTGCAGAGTACAGAACATAGACTCAGACAAGAATAAGATACAACTGGCAAGCCTACGCTTAGGAGGCACTACCTTGGTTTGGTGGTGTTGACCACTACTGGTCAACTACCCATGCAGTACCCCCCCTTTTTTTTGGGCAGAAAGGGGTTGCACCTGATCGACGTGTCCGTGCCATCCTACGGTCATCAGCAACTTGATCATTTTGATTGTAAACCCAGGCTGCATGTATGAAATGTAAATAATCTTAGCAGGTCAGAGTCATGTATGTAAATTGCCTAGGTGGACCTAACTTTCTAATGATAATCTATGTCCCGGAAGGTTTTTCGTCTCACCGATCTACGATCGGCAGAGTTTTCCTTCAACCTGACCCCAAAGCCGAGATGCATTTTGTTATTAGAACTTAGGAGAATTCCTAGTGTGTTACCTGCTAGATTATAGTGTGTCGACAGAACTGGGTGGTTTATCGAAGGTCTATTGTTAAAGTGGGTTGTCCCTTAAAGATGTAATTGGTAAAAGGTCATGATGTATGTGCCTGAGGGTTTGAAAAGATATGAATCCCCTCATGCGCTCTTAGGTCCTAGTCTTAGGGGAAATTTTTTTCCAAAGGCTTGTGATGATCCATGTATAAAAACAATAAAAAAATAATAATTAAAAATAAAAAAATATTATATTAAAAAAAGAAAATCTAAAATAATGAAATAAATAAAAATAATAAAAAAATTCATAAAATAAAGCAAAAACCCTAAATAATAAAATAATAATATTTTTGTGAATGCATGCAAAATATCTTTTTTTAATATAAAATCGATGGATGAGATTAAGAAATGTCTTGATCCTCATCGACGGTCGAGATTGCTTCAACATGGATCACTCGAACTAGCCGTTGGGATCATTTCCTTTATATAGGGTCTTAGGGGGTCATTTCAGATCATCTGATCTATGAGTCTTGTACTGAAAAAAGCTCTCGCTTGTAAACTTCTTCTGGTTAATAAAAGAAGACTTTGGGGTCCAAAAAAAATAAAAATAAAAAAAAAAAGGTGCTTAGGGTTTTGCTGTTAGGATTTTAGATTTTAGTTTTCATTTTTTATTTTTTATTTTTATTTTAATTTAGTATAGAGTTAAAATAAATTTTTCTTAGTTTAAATTTTATTCTAAAAAAATAATAATAAAAAAATAAAAAATCATAAAATATATTTCTTAGATTAGATTTTTTTTTTTTTATTTCAATTCGGATTTTTAGCTCTAATTTTTTATTTTTGTCAGAAAAGCATAAAAAATAGCATCATGGGAATATTTTGCCTTTTAAAGTCTCAGCATGGAAATTTTATCAAGTTCTATTTTGCATCGTTGAGATAAAAGTTTTAATGTGGGATGAACGTTTACCTTCATGAGATTTGGCATGTTTAAATATAATATCTGGTTGATGCGCTAATTTATATGGTCATATCTTTCAGAGTTTATTTCTTTTTAAATTGCCAGATCATTGTTAAAAGTGTTGTGAATTTACTGATATCTCACATTTTCGAAGTAATTTGATGTTAAATGATTGTTGTGCATACTCTACATTCCTGCAACATCTGTTAAATGATCATTTTGACACCAAACCCATAAGGCACTGGTCCACCAAATTAGTAAAATCATTTTAGTGCATCGCGTCTCCCAGCCCAACTGTTTGGCAGTTGGCCTTCATCATCTCACAGGGTCTACCCCCCTTAGCCGTGGGAGATAGGCTTAAACGGAGGGATCGGGGATCAGAATGACAGCCCCCGGTCTGAGCATTGTCGTGTCAATCCGCGCGACAACATTTTTGGCGTTGTTGCCGGGGATAGAGTTTTTCTGTCCTTGGTCCTTCCCTTCCTAGCTTTACCGTGTTTCACTTCCTGTCCGGGTGGCGACTCCACATCATATATTATCTTCAAGAGTGTATACTAGAAGGCATCCAAGTAGTCTGTGTAATCCTGCTCCTGATCCTGAAAAGGCCCTCAGAGTACGATTACACAAACTCTCTTCTCATACACTTCTTGTTAATCTCGGACAAGAAGCCCTTTCTGATATCCGTCTACTTTTTACTTGTCCAGTCGAGCACGACATCATGGACATCTTTTCCCCATGTAACTTTGCTAATATCCCAGGTTATCCCAATGATACTCCAAAACATGGGATGGATAAATTGCCTATCTTTTAGGGAGACAACGCAATCAGTGCCAATTCGCATCTGAAAGCCTTTAGTTCATGGTTGGGGAAATATGCAAGGTCTGCTGATTTTAATCATGAAGATGTTAAAATGACCCTTTTTGTTCTAACTTTGGAGGGTGACGCTCTAGATTGGTTTACTGAAAAACCTCAAAATTCATTCGACTCCTTGCAATCAATTGTTAACGCCTTTAAAGAAAAGTATGGGGATAAACGAGAGGGAAGACATCTTGTAAAAGCTATTAGTCTAATGAAAAAGAGAGAGGATGAAACTGTCGAGGAATTTAATAGAAGGTTTAATGGTATTATCAGAGAATTACCTCAAGACTATAAACCTACAGATAAAACTCTCCAAGACTTTTACATTGATGCCTTTAGTCTTGAACCATCTTATGAGTTAAGGCATGCTAAACTTAATGATTATAGAGATTGCCAGGCCTTAGCTATAGAACTTGAAAAGGACAAGGCAGCTTCTGGGAAATCTGAAATCTCAGGTTTTGATAGGGCTGCTACGAAACTAAAGGAACCTAAGGGAAAAGCAGTCCAAGAGCCAGAAAGTGAGCTAGTTCTCAAGTTGCTTCAAAAAATTGAAACTATGGAAATTAATCATAATAAGGAGATAAACACTTTGCAGAATAGGTTGATTCAAATGGAAAGAGCACAATCGCAAAATTTTCAGCCTCGAAATAATAATAACAGAAATAATAATTGGCAAAGAAAGGGTCAATCTAGTGAGCAGAGACCCCATAATCCGCTTACTAATATGGTAGATAATGCTCCTCCTTACTGTCGTGTTTGCGATGCTCTTCATGATGAATCCTCTTGTCCCATCGTCAGAAGAATCTTAGATAATGGAATGTTTGGGACAGGTGATCAAATAAACGTAGTAGGGAGCAAGTTTTCTTTGCCTATGAATGATTGGATAGAGGTTAAGGAAAGAAGCTATGATGTTATAAATCCTTCATCTTCTTTTAGAATAAATAACCTTGAAAATGAAGATGACATTTTGGCTAGGTTATGTGGTGAGAAACCCTCTCCTGAGAAAATTTTAGAAATTGCTAGAGATAAGGGTTTGACATACCAAAGAAGGGATAAAGATCAGAGCGAGAATCAAATTCCCACTCGAACTTTGAACCCTGGTGCAAACTCTGGAATAGATATCGATTTGGGACGTTGGTTTAACAATGCTAAAATCTGGGTTCCTGTATCTGAAATTGTTAGGATCCCTTCCCAAAGAGACAAGTTATTGAAAGCGATTCAGGGTCCTCAAGTCAATGCTTCTCAACAAAAGACTCGCGAGGCTGATTATCATGATGCTCCCATATATCTGCAAAGCGTAGATGCTGATAACAAAGATCATCAACCCTTCTTCATCACCTTATTAGTCAATGGGTATAAATTGAATAACTGTAAGTTGGATTCAGGCGTATCTGCTTGCGTTATGACTAAAAGGGTCATGGAACAACTTAACTTAAGAGTTTCTAGACCCTACTATAATATATGTGCCATGGATTCTAAGAAAATCGAAGTCCACGGTTTAATAAAGGATTTACAAGTTCATCTTTCAGTTTACCCAGACATCATGGTCGTTATGGATATTGTTGTCGTTGATGTACCTGATGCTTGGGGTATGCTGTTATCTAGAAAGTGGGCCTCTGATCTAGGAGGAAGCATTCAGATGAATTGGCCATATGCTATGATTCCATCTCCTAGCGGTGATGGTTTTGTTAGGCTAAATAGAGAGCCCGAGAGGAAATTTCATGTTGAAGATCCTAAGAAGCTTCATAACAAAATAATTAGAGAGCAATCTGACATCGAGAACTATTCCATCATGTCTAATTTCATAATTCCTCCCAATGATAAGATTAAGGATCTTAAAGATAAAGTTTGGTATATGTACTTCGATGGTGCGTCCTCTAGTCATGGTAAAGGTGCTGGAGTAGTGCTTAGATCTCCCCTTGGTCATATTTTCAAGTTTGCCTATCGCTTAGAATTTGAAGCAACCAACAATGTTGCTGAGTACGAAGCTATATTGTTGGGACTTGAATTGGCCAAGGCTTTAAGGGTTAAATTGCTTAGCATCAAGGGGGATTCCAATCTGGTTGTCATGCAGCTTAAAAACAAATTCACATGTAGAAATCAAAGGTTAAGGAATTATCGAACGCTGTGTGGGATACTATGGAGCATTTCGATGCCCTTAACCTTGAAGCAATCCCTCGAGAACAAAATAGTTTGGCAGATGAACTTGCTGTAGCTGCCACAACTTTCCAGTTATCTGATGAGTTAATTAACGATAAAATCAAAATGGAAGTAATATTTAGACCATCTGTCCCAGATAACTCGGAGCATTGGCAAGTTTTTAACGACGAAAAGCAAGTCATTCGTTTTCTCAATAGTTTGGATGAGTTTGAAGATTTTCGGATAATTTCTCAGGAGGATGGATCTTTAAATCATGAACATATCATAAATCCTACTCCTAGAAATGTGGTTGCCTTAGAGCAACATTTTGATCGGCATGATGCCACGAAGCTTAGAGAAGAAAACAAGATGGACCCAGGCGAGTACCTCGAAATTAACATTGGTACTTTTGAAAATCCGAGAATAGTTAAAATTGGTAAAGGTACTAGTTTGGAGGAAAGGAAAAAGTTAACCAATTTACTTCATGAATATAGAGATGTTTTAGCTTTTTCCTATGATGAATTAAAGGGCTATAGGGAAGATGTTATGGAGCATACTATTCCCTTAAAGGACGAGAATGCTAAACCCTTTCGGCAGAAACTTAGGAAAATTAATCTGAAATTAGCCCCCTTGGTCCAAAAAGAACTTGCAAAGATGCTTTCAGCAGGGATCATCGCTCAAACTAGGCATTCGACATGGTGTTCGAATTTGGTGATTGTTAGGAAAAAGAACGGTACAATAAGACTTTGTGTCGACTTTAGAAACCTTAACCTGGCATGCAAAAAGGATAATTACCCTTTGCCAAACATGGAGACTTTGTTGCAAAGAGTAACTGGGTCTGGAATGATGTCGCTACTAGATGGTTTTTCTGGATACAATCAGGTATGGGTTAAAGGGAAGATCGACACAAGACCACATTCACAACACCATGGGGTACTTTTGAATACATCAAAATGCCATTTGGGTTAACAAATGCTGGGGCCACTTTCCAGAGGGCCATGGATTATGCCTTTAAAGGGTTAATCGGGAAAATTATCGAAATTTACCAAGATGATCTTACTGTTTTCTCTAAAGATGGTATCAGTCATATAGATCATCTTAGGCAAGTTTTCGATGGATGTAGAGAATATGGAATTTCTTTGAATCCGGCTAAGTTTGTTTTTGGGGTAACAGAAGGGAAATTACTCGATCATATCATTTCTAAGGAAGGAATCAAGATCGATCCCGAAAGAATTGAGGCAATTCAAAAGATTCCTCTCCCGCATAATCTTAAATCCCTTCAGTCTTTCCTTGGAAAGATAAATTTTATTAAAATATTCATCCCAAATTATGCAGAAATAGCTAAGCCCATTCAAAGTCTTCTGAAGAAAGATGCGAAATTTGTATGGCAAGAAGAGGGCAAAAGGGCTTTCCAAGAAATCAAGTCTGCTATTGCAAAATCTCCCGTCCTGGTTAGTCCTGATTACGCCAAGAATTTCATGATTTTTTCTTTCGCTTCTGAAGATACCATTGTTGGTGTCCTGCTTCAAAAGAATAAAGATGGTCATGAGCAGCCTATTGCTTTCATGAGCAGAGCACTTCAAAACTCCAAATTGAAGTACAATACCATGGAATAGCAGGCTTATGCCCTGGTCAAGTCTCTTAAGCATTTTAAAACTTATGTGGGTTATTCTAAGATCATGGCTTTTTCTAAGATCATGGCTTTCGTCCCACACTCTGCTGTTAAAGACATATTAACTCAAACCGATTGCTTAGGGACTCGTGCTAGGTGGGTTACTAAGATACAGGAGTATGATTTAGAAATCAGACCCACCAAGCTGGTCAAAAGCCAAGGTTTAGCTCAAATGTTAACTGAAAGTAATGAAAAGACTCTTGGTTTGTTCTGCCTTAATGATCTATCTTCGCCAGAATTGAAGAGATTAGGACTCAGGAGAGCATGAGTGGTATAAGGACATAGTTTATTACTTGATGAATCTTTCCTGTCCTAACCATTTAGTTGCTCATAAGAAAAGGGCTCATAGATTGAAAGCTACTAAGTATTGCCTTATGAAGGATGGCCTTGGATGGCGGAATCCTAAGGGCATAGTGCTTAGATGTATTGATGACGTTGAGTCCAAGAAATTAATCTCTGAGTTTCATTCAGGATTTTGTGGTGGTCATTATGCTGCTAGAACTACCGCCCACAAAATCCTGAGAGTTGGTTATTATTGGCCATCAATTTTTTCTGATGTGAATAGGTTCGTTAGAAATTGTCAAGCCTGTCAACTATTCACTGGGAAACAGAAGCTTGCTGCCCTGCCCCTACAACCTATCATTGTAGAGACACCTTTTCAGCATTGGGGTCTGGACTTCATAGGGAAGTTCCATGAAAATTATAGCAATGGCTACTCATGGATTTTGACTGCTACATATTATTTCACTAAGTGGGTTGAGGCCATTCCTGCTAAGAATGCCACTGAAAAGGTTATCATGGATTTCATTGAAAATAACATCATTACTAGATTTGGTGTCCCTACTAAGATCACTACTGACAATGCCAAAGCTTTCAGTTCCGCAGGGTTTTCATCTTTATGTTTCAAGTATGGTATTGTCTTATCTCATTCGTCAAATTACTATCCTTAGGGTGATGGTCTGGCTGAATCAAGTAACAAGAATCTCATAACCATTATCAAGAAGATAGTAGGAGATAATAAAAGATCGTGGGATAGCAAAATCAAGTATGCTTTATGGGCAGATAGAATCACTAAGAAGAAGGCTACTGGTAAATCTCCCTTTGAATTAGTTTACGGCTTGGATGTAACCTTACCTATGCACCTTAAGTTGCCAGCTTATCAGCTCCTTCAAAAATTTTCTACTGACAAAGATGTTGTTCAAAATAGGATAGATCAGATTGTGGAGTTAAACGAAGCTCGTAGGATAGCTTTTGAGGCTATATGTAAAAATCAATCTAATATTAAGAAAAGCTTTGATAAATGCTCTCGATCTAGATCTTTGCAGGTTGGAGATATGGTTTTACTTTGGGATCGCAAGAATGAAAAGCCGGGAAAACATAAGAAGTTCGATAGTTTGTGGCTGGGACCATACATCATTAGAGATATAGATGGGCCAAACTCATTCTACTTGAGCAGATTGGATGGCGAACCACTTGATCTACCAACGAACAGCCAAATGCTCAAGCTGTTCTTCAGAGATGATATCTGATGCCATGGGGCATCTTCTGTATTGTATTTCTATCCCTACTCCTTGTCTTTTCAGCATTTCATTTCTGTTTTTAGGATCAGATTTACTTTTCATGTTATTAGTTAGTCAATAAATGAAGAGCTTTTATCTTTCCTGTGCTTAATGTATATGATGATTTTGGAATGGACGCTACTTATTTTTATCTGTTGTTGTATGGGTGCAGATTCTGGATTCTCACATTCCTACAGTGCAACAACGTGTCCCCAAGTAGAGCTAGATGTTGACCACTACTGGTCAACTACCCATGCAGTACCCCCCCTTTTTTTTTTGGGCAGAAAGGGGTTGCACCTGATCGACGTGTCTGTGCCATCCTACGGTCATCAGCAGCTTGATCATTTTGATTGTAAACCCAATTTGCATGTATGAAATGTAAATAATCTTAGCAGGTCAGAGTCATGTATGTAAATTGCCTAGGTGGACCTAACTTTCTAATGATAATCTATGTCCCGGAAGGTTTTTCGTCTCACCGATCTACAATCGGCAGAGTTTTCCTTCAACCTGACCCCAAAGCCGGGATGCATTTTGTTATTAGAACTTTAGGAGAATCCTAGTGTGTTAACCTGCTAGATTATAGTTGTGTCATAGAACTGGGTGGTTTATGAGGGTCTATGTTAAAGTGGGTTTGTCCCCTTAAGATGTAAATTGTAAAAGTCATGATGTAATGTGTCTTGAGGGTTGAAAATGTTAATCCCCTCGTGCGTCTTAGGTCCTAGGTCTTAGGGGAAATTTTTTCCAAAGGCTATGTTTGATGATCCATGATAAAAACAATAAAAAATAATAATTAAAAATATAAAAAATATAAAAAATAAAAAATGAAATAAATAAAAAATAATAAAAAAAATTCATAAAATAAAGCAAAAACCCTAAATAATAAAATAATAATATTTTTTTGAATGCATGCAAAATATCTTTTTTTAATATAAAATCGACGGATGAGATTAAGAAATGTCTTGATCCTCATCGACGGTCGAGATCGCTTC
>APFE030605180.1:7874-19410 GCA_000404065.3 Pinus taeda
TGTGCATCTGATGGAGAGGAGGGAGTGAAATAACTTTTGATAGTCACATCACCCTTTTTCATTCTACCCTTTCCCTTATCTTGAATAGAACCAAAAGAGGGAGGAACATATTGGAAAGGATTGGATGTATCAGTTTGAGGGATAGAGGAAGAACCCTCAAAATCATAATGGGGGTTGGCAGCCATCATTTTTTGTATTTCTCTCTTCCTCCTAATTTCAGCTTGTATGTCTCTTTGCCTAGCTTTATCTTCTTTAAATTTCTCAAAGTTGGCCAACAAATTCTTCCTAATCTCCCCAATTTCTGGTGAGGTACATGGGGTAATTTGGCCTCAAATCCCTGCCAAGTGTTGTTTCAGCCTATTAATGCCCCTAGGACCTTCCTTAATTTTCCTATGGCAAAATTTGCATTGCACTTGACTATCAACCATTTCAACATATGCTCAAGCAGGATCTCTTGCTCTAGGCGCCATTTTTTGACTAGGAAATGAAAGCAAACAATCTGAAAATGAAAAAAAAACCTTGATTCAATGTTCATTTATTTGACAAAAAACACTTTCTAAGCTTTCTAGATATGCACCTAAAATTTAGTAAGCAAAAACAGATTTATAGAGGTGAAAAAAAATACCTCCAGGCACAAACTGCCTCCTTAAGCTTGCTCCAAGAATCAGCTCCTGAATGCTGCTCCAAATGGCTGCCCAAGAAGCTCCTCTCTCCAGCTACAATGCTCCTCCAATACTCCTCACTGCTGCTCCAAAACAAGCTCAAGCACTGCTCACTAACTCTCAAAGAAGACTCTCACTCAAATGCATAAGATTGCTGTGAGAGAATGAAAGCACTTGAGTGTGTTAAATAGGGTTTGGGAGGGGGAAATGGACCCCAAAAGACATTTAGCAAATTCATATAATTGCTTGGAGTCCAAACCAACCAAAAAACGCTTTAAAAATCCATTAAAAGTTTAATAAAATGCAGTTTGATGTGTGCTTGGGTGGTTTCTTTTGACTCGGCCGAGTCATAACGGAAACGGCCGTTTCGGCCGAGTCAGCCAGTCGAACCGTTCCATGGGCCGGGTCAATAGGGAGGGTGCTGGCTCGGATCAACCCGGCCGTTTCGGTATCGAAACGGCCGTTTCTTAAAACAATGGTTTAGAACAAAAATATTCAATAAAGCTCTCATATTGATGTGTTTTAATTGGATAAACGTACGACCATCATTGTTCCCTTTGATTGATTGACTACTACATTAATGTTCTCTTTGATAGTTTTGATGGTGGGAAAACCATCTTGTGCATGGGGTGTTTGATGAGAAGGAATGCTTTTTGATTGTAGGATTTTGGCTGTTCCTTCTTTGGCATTTGGGAATACCATCTTGTTCCATGTTGTATGGAATATTTGTTAGGCGCAGTGACTATCATGATTCATGACCCACTTTTTCTTCTTCTGTTTGTTTATTCTTTGATAAATATCATCATTCTTGTAACAACATGGACAAATTTTGGGTTCTTGTTCTGACTGCTTTTGTTGCTTCACTCTTTTCCAAATAGTTTATTTTGAAGTTGTGTTGGATGTTACGATTTTGTAGATGGCCTCTCCTCTCCATAAAGAGCATCATTGTATCTCAGTTTTGCATCAGAGGGCATGGTTGTATCTTTGTCACGGTCATTGCTTGCTTGTTAACATTGGGCACTTTTGTATCCCGACCAGAGTAAAAATTAAGTGGGGATGCTGAGATGTAATTTTTATGTGGTCCATCAAAATTATGTTGAGGGGTTGGATGTTTATGTAAACTCCAGTTATTGGGATTTCGTATCACATTGGTGGCTAATTAGGTGGGCTTTTGGTTCCACAGTTCATGGTTTAGGGGTAAATAGGACACAGTCTAATCCTGTATAGACTCGAGGTTTTAGAATTATTTGTATGCACTCATGCCAGGTTGAATATGCATTGAGCTTCTTATTGAAAAATGTTTTTCCCAGTTGGATTTTCCATGGTAATCTTTGTGGTATTGTGATGATGTCTATTGGAAATTATCTTTGTCAAGTTATTGATGGTTGGGTCTATAGCTATATTTTGGCAGAATATTGGTTTATGATGAACAAGTCCAATAGCATATAATTCTCACAACCCATTTTGTATGTAATGTTAACCTATGAGGCTTTAATGTTAGTTGAAATTCAATCTTTTTGGCATCTCTACAAAATCATGAATAGTGTGGATGTGTGTGTCTGTATAAATCCATATCTGTGTTCATATCCATACCCTTATCTAGTATCGTGGTAACCTACCTTTCTGATGTATCATTTTGTACTGATTAGTTTTATTTTGGTTGGTCAGTTATGAAAGTTGTAAGTTCCCTTTTGCAGTGTACAATTTGGTCATGGTTTTCAAAGCTTCTATTAAAAACTCTTGCTCTTTTCGGGATGGTCTTTTGCATTAGTTTTTAAGGTGTATAGTGTATATTGTAATTCTGTTTTCTTCAATTTAGTGTCTAGAATTTCTTTTATCATGTATGGAAGTTGGTTGTGGTCTGAGCTTTAAATAAATCTTTATTTGTACTTGCTGGGTTGTTGGATCTGCCATTTCAGTCAGTAGGATATACAGATCTGATCCAGATCTGCTAGGATCTGTCCAGGATCAGTCATGGAGGCAGATTTTCTGGAGACGGAAATGGATCCTGAAAATTTCCAGTGCTTTTTTGACTCTCAGATACCCCCAAAACCTGATTTTTTTAATGGAGAAACTCCTCAAATCCTAAACACATGAAGGCTAAAACCCTTAACCCTATTCTTGGTCAAGGTCTGATCTATCCTTATGTACTACACTGTTGCTCACTTATCCACTGTTATTTTGTCCCGCCATAGCCTCAAAGAAAACCACATTATTTACTGCTGATGTGGACATGTGGATGTGGTTTACAAAAATGCTGTTATGGCCTGCTTAATGTTCATGCTCAAATGCTCTTAAAAATGATCAATTTTCAGTTATGGTTACAAGTTATCAGATTATCAGTTATGGCACTTGGTTGGCTATTATTAATATGCATGAGAACCCACATTTTTGGTGTAATTTATAGTTCCAATGTTTAAATCGACTTGTCTACTCATATAAGACTCGGGAACGACCCTTATAAGACTCGTATAAGACTCGTCAAAATACAAAAAAAACTTAAAATGTGGTAAATTTTAAGCACCAAAATAGAAACTGATGACAATTCCAATCCTCATAAGTTATAAAAACCACAATATATGCAATAATTCATAACATCATCTCATATCTATAAAAGTACAACATAACATATTCAATTTTTATAAGCAAAACATTTAGATACTGAATAAGAAAAGGACTCATGATTCCATAATTAAAAAAAAAAATGTCAGCAAGTCCACAATTCAAATACATATGTTATAAATGATAAATGATTGTCTCATCACTCATGGACGACTACGCCTACAATAAGCCCTCGCGGAGCTAGTGCTAACATTAGAAGGCTGAAGCAACTGTGAGGCAGGGGTATTTGGAGTCTCCATTTGAGATGGCAAACTAGAGAGATCCTTAGTCTCTTCATCAAGCCAACTCAAATCAGGGGCCTCCTCCTCCACAACCCAATCAGACTCTAAATCAACAGTATCCAATAAAATTGGATCTGTATCCTTTCGTTGCACTTGTTTTGTCAGCGTTCGAAGGTTGTAGTAAATGAAAACCAACTTCTCCAATCTCTCATGCTCCAACGTGTTTCTCTTTTTACTGTGGATGTGCTCAAACACTGACTAGTTGTGCTCACAAGAAGCACTGCAGGGTTGACTTAGAACACTGATGGCTAATTCTTGTAATTGTGGTGCCTTAGTGCCACAATCTATCCACCAATGAGATATAAAAACATAACAACAAAGATTATTAGTTTGCAATGCCAAACATATAAAAGAGAACTAGCAAAATTACAAGATAAGTTCTAACAATTTGTACTTACGAGGCATTTTCTTTTCCTTGAGACGTTGGCTTGAGCTGAATCCAAACATGCCAGATGCTTCCTTGTACATATCTCGTTGTAAGTTGATTTTGTCTTGAATATCTACATCTAGGAACATCTTCTCAATGCATATCATGACACCTCTTATCACCTCGGGATCTCTTTGAATGCTAGACCCCTCATTATAGAATAAGCTCGGATTGAGATATGCTCTTGCTGCATGTAATGATGAATGTAGTTGCCTGTCCCACTTGGAATCAATAATTTTCCATATAGGGATATATTTAGATTCATTTCTCTTATAAAAAGTCTTGATGGCCTCTTTGGCCTTGTCCATGCCCTCATAAATATATTCCATTGCAGGTTTCTCTCCATCCATCAATCTCAAGACTTTCACAAGGGGTTTAGTGAAGCTGACAATCTCAGTCACTTTGTCCCACAAACTATCAACAAAGACAGATGTTTTCACAGACATTGCTTCCGGTTTTGTACTATCTTTCCAGAATACCCATTGTTGGCTACAAAACATTTTTCTCAAAGCTTGGGACTCATACAAAAGGCTTTGGAGGGAAAGAAAGTTTGTAGCAAACCGTGTGACAACTGGGTGACTAAGCTCACCTTGTGTGAATTCCCTCATAAGGTTCAACACCCAAGCACGATTATAAATATACTTGGTAATATGCTTGCATCCTTGCACAATGTCTTGCACCCACTCCAACTTCCCAATGTCCTCTAGCATCAAGTCTATGCAATGGGCAACACATGGAGTCCAAAAAATGGTGGGATATTTGGCACAATCCTTCCAGTTGCCACATAATTTGCTGCATTGTCCGTGATTACTTGGACAATGTTTGCAACCCAAACTTCCTCCACCACATCAACCAACAATGAAAAAATCAAATGTGTATCTTTTACATTTGCAGATGCATCAATGGATTTTAGGAACATGGTTCCTTTAGGGCAAGCTACAACAAAATTTATTATTGTTCTACCCCTCTGATCTGTCCACCCATCAGACATAAGTGTACAACCTGTAATTTTCCATAAGTTTTTAATGCTCTCCAATTGTTCCTTGATACACTCAAGCTCCTCATCTCGCTCATTCCCCCTAAGTGCATTATAAGTTGGGGCTTTGTATCCAGGGCCAACACATGCAATGGCATCCACCATGGGCTGATAAAAATAAGACTTTGCATAGTTGAATGAAAGACTGTTATGGTACCAAAACCTCTTCATTGCCATATCTGCCTCCTTCCTCTTCTTATCATTGAAACTGTCCAAAGTTGGTTGAGATCCTGGAGTTGTAGGAGGATTGAAAAAAGAAGAGGTTATACTCTTGTTTGGCATATTAGTTGAAGAGGAGTTACCGATACTTGGACTTTGAAACTGTGTTTCACTCTGAGGTGAAGATTTACCTATCCCAACAATCTCATCCTTCATTCTTTTCCTCTTAGAACTTGCTTTTTTAATGTCTTCCAAAGCAACTACAATTTTAGTAGTGACCTCATCAGGGCAACTTTGACAAGCACCCACAACATGTCCAGGAATTCTAGCTAGGTGGTATTTGAGCCTGTTTATGCTTGCATACATTGTGGCATTGCAATAATTGCACTTGATATTGTGGTCATTACCGGGAATGATTCGTTGACCATGTGCCCATGCCGAATCACGAGACTATCTGAAACCTTTTGGTGGCATGGTAACAAAATCTGGAAGAACTTTTTTTTTTTTTTTTGGTTTTGAATATTTTTTAATTTGCAAATTTTTTTTGGTTGTGTGGCTGATTTTCTCAGCCACACGACGGCCTTGTGTGGTTGAGTTTCTCACCCACAGGGATTCCCAATAAAAAAAATTGCAAACATAAAAAAAATAAAAATAAATAAATAGATGGAAAACATTCTAACTAGGTTAATGAAGCCTACTTGAAGCTTAGTCTGATCCGGTGAAGCCTCCTTTAGCCTCCTCCAACAGCTCATTCACGCTCCTTTAGCTTCACTCTCACTCACACAAATTAGTCAAACACTCAAATGACAAGTGAATGAGAAATAGAAGGGAGAGGTGCTTATAAAGTTTTTTGTTTTGTTTTGGTTTTTGTTTTTTTTATTTATTATTTCTATTTCCCTCCAATTTCCCTTTTCCTCCACCTCATCTCCAAAAAAGAAAAAAAAAATTGAATTTTTGGACAGTTTAAACATTTTGCTGCCCGAAGGGTCTTATAGGGGTCCGATAGGGTTGTTGTATTAAACCTGTGGGTCTTATAAGGGTAAGAGGGTCTAGTACTAAACCCGAGGGGTAAGGGTAAAGGCCGAGGGTTTGATGAAGTTTACTCGTTTGTCCTTATGACCTGTTCTTACCCGTGGGTTTAAATATCTGTAGGGATTTAATTCTTTACTTCCTGTGTGTGTGTGTGTGTGCACGTGCGTATTAAATTATAAAATCATTTTTATATTTTGTTTGGTACTTGCTGTTTCCCTACCATATTGGGATCCTGGATTTCAAAAAAAATCTTGCAAATCCATATCTTCGTGAGAGATTTGGAGTCTTGTTAGTTGTCATATCTACTTAAGCTTGTTCTTCGTTATGAATATAATTTAGCGTAGTGATAAGAATTCGGGGGTGAAAAGTTCTAACAGTCCAGACTCTCAATAATTGTTCTTTGGGATATCATAAATGTGAACATATTTAGGTAGGGAAATGATTACATGATTCTTTATGGGTTGGCTGACACATTCTTTCGGATCTCTAGAAATTTCTTCTTCGTTGATTGTTTGAAATTTTATTGTTTAGGTGGGTACACACTAATATAAAATTTCATTTTATTTTGCAATTATCTTAACATATTAAGAATTATATGCTTGTGTTATGAAGGGGTCATTTTCATACAAACTTCCAATGGATGATGGGATGAAGGCTTATAGTAGAAATGAGATCCTGTTAGCTGGTGCAGATAATACAGTTGTGGCTAGTACTCTTCTTGGCAGTGTGGTAATCTTCATTCAATTAAACAGGTAATGCTGTTGGTTCAAATCTCTTATCAAGTTATTTAAAAGGCATTTACCAGGAAGGAATGATCTGTTTTGCTTCTGTCAAAAAAATAGCATCAGGTCTAATTTTCTGTTAGTTTGAACAATAAGCTAAAGTGGTGTTGGATTATATTAGACAATATCTACTTTCTGCACAGCAAGATTGATATGACAAGAACCAAGAAGATACTTATCAATTTGATGAAGACTTAGATGTTAGACTTCTTTGATCCATATCGTTGTTGAGAATGTATGTCAGATTAATCACATTATTAGTTGTTGGTTGATGTTTTCAACCATCTAATGTGGTTCATCCTCAGGACCATTTCTATTCTTTTTTCAAAGTAGAAAATACTATTTCTATTCTTTTTTTCTGTAAATTTGTTCCAATTTGGTTGAGGAATCAAAATTTGTAAAAATATATCCAGTTTAACAGGCTCCGACTTTCCAAAAGATTGATTCATATATCTTAGGCCTATACCATTGCATGGCTCCAGAGATGTTTCTGGCAACAGGTCAATTTCACCAAGTATTTCTTTGGTGGTCTATTCTGCAATACACTACTTAGAGCTTGTAGATATCCCATCACAACTGAAAACCTTGAAGCCTCTACCTCTTGAGCATCCTGCATGGCCATCAAGGAGTCTGAGACCTACTCGGCCTTCTCCTCATGTACACTACTTAGAGCTTGTAGAGAGCATCTTGTGGAGGAGAAGGCCGAGTAGGTCTCAGACTCCTTGATGGCCGAGAGGGCCTATGGAATCTGGTTGGCAGTGAGTATCTTGTGAATGAGAAGGTCGAATAAGTCTCAGACTTGCGGAGGCATGAGAGGGCTTGTGGTGGTTGGCAAGAGAGCCTCTTGTGGAGAGGATGAGTAGGCCTCAGACCCGTGGAAGGCTGAGAGGGCCAAGTGGGCCTGTAGAGGGCTGAAAGAGCCTGTGGAAGTCTAAGAGAGCCCGTGGAGGGTATGGAGGGATGAGAGGCTCTAGTTGATTGAAGAAGATTGAGGAGGAAATGTTGGGGAATATTTCAGAGAAATTCAAGGGAAGCCGAGCAAGAAGAGAAGGATCGAACTGAGGGGCCGCTTTGTTGTGGAGGTCGAGTTATTTCCTTGGGCCGATTTGACAGGCGTGTAAGCTGTATGATTTCCAGAGAGGTTGTGTGAAGGGAGAGAGGGCTGAGAGCATTCCCAGGAGGCTGAGTTTGTCTTGGGGCCGATTCCAGTTCAACATTTAAGTTTTCGGGCAACCATAATCTATAAGAGGTTGAGTTATAGGTTCACCTTCGACTATTATTTCTCTGAGTAATTTTTTGTGGGTCAAACAAGGGTTTTTTTTGTGTAATTTTTCCCTTTTGATTAGGCATTTTACTGAGCATTGCAAAAGTGCCATTTCTCAAATTTTGGGAGCTCTGGATTCTTCTTGAAGTATTAATAAGAATTGTGTTTTGGGCTGAAATTTTATGTTTATAGTGCATATATAATTGTTGGTTTTATAAGTTCCGCTATGCAAAATTTGTTTCTGGTTAGACACACCAATGTGTTTTAGTTAATTAGCTAATTTGACACTGTTACTAGATCTGGTGTGTGTGTGTGGGTGTGCATTGAGTCTAGTGCCCAAAATTCGAACATGGTATCTATTGCCTCAAAATTTAGTAGGCCTTGTATGGGGTAACTTACAAGGAAAAAACTAGTCTATGGGACAAGACTGAGGTGTGGCCCACTATCACCACAACAACTACCCTATGCTCTTCGTGGACTTTCACCACTAGGAGGCTTCCCTTTAAATAGGTCACTTAAGGGTATGTCAAATACAAGGATCAAGGAGACAAGAGAGGCTTGTCGACGACAACTCTACTTAGGTACAAGGCTCAACAAGCTAGGAAAGACAACATGCACCCTCTTATAAGGCCTATTTAGGGCACAATTGATCTAGGGCTTGAGAGATAGTAGGCCAAATGGATTAGCCTAGAATTAAGGGGCTAAGAAAATGTTTTCCAATTATGAATATTAGCAATCATATGGACCAAGAAACTTTTAAAAAGCCCCCAAGTTGAAGCCTAGGGCAAACTAGAGTTTCCTAGGGCAAAATCTTGCTAGGGAAAGAGAAATAAGCCGTTAAATGTATAGATTAGCCACTAAAGGGAGTTGATTTTGAGGCAATCAAGATTCCTTCTAATGTTGAATCCTTCCACAAGGCCAAATTCCCACTCTAGGTCAACTAGTGGCATAGCCCTAGCTAGCGGCTTAACCTTAAGAGGGACGAAATCATAAAAGAGAGAAATGAATTTTATGGTTAAATTTGTGAGTGCTCACCAAATGAAGAGGCCAATGCCTAGTCCTTGGGATGATGGAGTCTATGGGGGTGAAAGATTAGCTAAATCTTGGTAAGGAAATTTTGAAGCCCTAGCTATTACTTTTGTGGGGGATCAAGGTCACTTCGGAAAGCTATTCCAAACATACACCAAGGGGATTGTCATTCACATTTCATACACAAGTAATGCATACATTGCCATTATCTAGATTCTATACTTTTGATCTTTATCAATAATAAATAACACAATAGAAACACCCTAGATAACAATTCATTCCATACATTAGACACAATAACAAAGATTTCTCAAATACAAGGTTTACATACAAGAAAAAATGCATGAACAATCGTTTAATGATCCAAAGTAACATCTCCAATGCCACGAAATAGCTCCAATATGCCAAAATACACCATAGAGTCACATCACCATAAGAATCGAAGAAAGCCGAAATTATATGACAAGTGGTGATGAACTAACACAATGAGCCTCTCCTTTATTTATATGGATAGTAGGACCAATAATTAAGCTAATAAAACCCCTAAAACAAGTTTGATGTCTAACATGCTTGGGTTACAAGCAACCCATTAGCTTTTTGAAATATGCCTTAATTAGCCCACACTTGTGTGTCGTAAGTTCTCTAGGGTTCACATCATCCAATGAAATGGAGGCGATAAGTCTTCATGGCCAAGTGCCATGGTCAAAGGGATCAACTAATGGGGGTGTCCACATCCTGAGTGTATAGATGTAAAGGGAGCATTTGTGGATGCATTAGTTACCAACTTGGCCTTTTTCCACCTCTCTTGTGCGCCTTTTACTTCTTGATCTTTCTTTGTATTACTGCTTATAGCTCAAGGGTTAGAGCTTGCTTTGTATGATATAGCAGTGGTATTACCCCTGAGGATGAGTTGGTTTATGGCTCATTGGGGTTGGGACATGCAAGGGTTCCCTCCTTTGATGTAATGGAGCAATAAATGCTCAGGAACTAGGTGATGGCCATAATGAGTGAGGTAGAGCTCATGCTAGGATTTTGCCCACACGCTAATCTTTATGTCCCTTGCCATCTTTTGCATTTTGTTTTTTCTTTCTTTTATTTTGTTGTGGCCATGATATGCTTTTTCTATTTCTTTTAGCTGCATCAATCCCCTAGGGCAGAATTTCTAGGCCCTACCCAAGTATGTGGACATATGTGTGCCAAATCTCAAAGAACTAATGACAAGTTCCTCCTGAAGAATGGAGGTGAGATATGGTCTTGTAATGTAATATGAAAGGTGTTAAGTATGATATATGGGAAGATGGAACTATTCTCTCTCAGTCAAGTCTTTACAAGTAGTGCCCCTCTATACCAATAGGGCTTCAAGCTAAGTTGCAGGAAACGCAGGTACAGAGGGCGTTTCTGCCCGGAAACGAAACGGAAACGTGTTTCGGCATACCGTACAGCCTGGAAACGCGTTTCCGGCCGTACGGGCCCCGTTTCCCCAAAAAAATGACTTGTTTTTAAATTTTTTTTTTTTCTAATTAGTTTTTAAATTTTTTTAGGGTTTCTAAGCTGTTCTAGAAACCATTTCTAAAGTTATAAAAGAGCAGTGTCTCTCATTCTCTCATCACACTATTCAGCAAGGAGTTTCTCTTGGAGATTGGCAGTTGTTTCAGTAGCTGGTGTTTTGAGCAGTGAGCAAAGTAGATTTCAGCAGTGGGAGAAAGAGATTTCAGCAGCAAGAGAAGGAGATTTCAACAGGAGATTTCTGTAGCAGCAGATTTGGGTCAGCTACAGCCATATTTCTCTTCTCTTTTCTGACATTTCCGGGTAGTTTCAACCACAGATAATTAATTTGGGTAAGCCACATTCATTTCTTAGTTTTTTTCTTACTATTTCTTTGATTTTTCTAGGGTTTATACAGCCAAAAATATGAAAAACGTTTTTATAAATTTATTATTTACAGATTTGTTTTTTTAATTTATTTTTGCAGCAGATTTGGCTCAGCTACAGCCATATTTCTCCTCTTTTCTGGCATTTTAGGGTAGATTTAGCCACAGATAATTAATTTGGGTAAGCCACATTCATTTCTTAGTTTTTTTCTTACTATTTCTTTGATTTTTCTAGGGTTTATACAGCCAAAAATATGAAAAACGTTTTTATAAATTTATTATTTACAGATTTGTTTTTTTAATTTATTTTTGCAGCAATGGCTTCCAGCGAAAGTGCAGCTGCAACTTCAAACCCTAGGGCCAACCCAAGG